>PIJE02001242.1:72500-117500 GCA_002895965.2 Coryphaenoides rupestris | reverse complement strand
ATTCGCGGCGATCGATACGTTGGTCACATCGGTGGCTCCCCCATCGTTGCCCTCTCCCTGTTCTGCAGGCCAGAACTGTAAACACTTTTCACACATCGGGGCGTCCACACACACCCGATGCGCAATTCTAAGCATTTAGGACTGTGATTGTGACGGCTGTATCAATAAAGTTTCACGCGACGAGAAGGACAATAAAGCAAGTGTATCACACACACTGCAGAGGCCGGTTATTGCATCGCCTTTGATGGCGCTTTCATTTCTCTCGAGCTACAAATCGATGCATTTTCTATTTAGTCGTCTTGCAAGACACTTTGTACGCAAAGTAACGTACAGTGAATACAGATACAGGAGCAGGAGTAGGGGTGAGACTGCATACTGTGTATATAGACGCACGTCATTAAGACACAGAATGCGGGTGAGTGGCCAACAGGTAGTCTTAAGCACCTCAGGTTGAGAAAACTTTTCCTGAGTCAAAGACCTGAGCATTTACTCTTTTTGTGTGTCCTACTATTTATTCACCATTTTTTTAAACTTTAATCCAAAACAACTCGAAAGCAGGCGAATTTCAGATCCAGGTCATTACGGAAGAGAGAGGTCAGGTTCCCCCGAGGTGTCTCACTCAAGGACGGGGCTGAAAAACCCAGAAACCGAACGCTGGTAACTTTTCCGTCTGGGCCGCCGTCGAAGAAAACAGCGCCTAGCCTAGAGACTCGCCTGCCCACTGTCCGCCCCTTGTGTCCGCCCACAGCGAGATGCAGCTAGCAGCCGACAAAGATGATCAACAGGCCTTAGAAAGTGAGTCAGGGAATCGGAGAGGCTGAGGATTTCTCCGAGGGCGAAGGGCCGCCTGGCCGGCGATCCATCCAGACGTCGTCCGTCCGCGGAGAACCGATCCGAGTGGAAAATCAAATCGGGAGTAGAACAGGAGCTGCTCATCTGTCGCGCGCCTCTCTCTCTCTCTCTCTCTCTCTCTCTCTGTGTCTCTCTCTCTCTCTGTCTGTCTCTCTCTCTCTCTCTCTCTCTCTCTCTCTCTCTCTCTCTCTCTGTCTCTCTCTCTCTCTCTCTCTGTGTCTCTCTCTCTCTGTGTCTCTCTCTCTCTCTCTCTGTCCCTCTCTCTCTCTCTCTCTCTCTCTCTCTCTCTCTCTCTCTCTCCTCGCCTCGCCTCTCGCTCCCTCCCCCACCCCCTTCTCTATCCTTTTATTCTCCCCTTCATCAATCGCGCTCTTTCTCTTCCTCTCCCTCCCCCCCTCTCTGCCTATCGGTCGTCGCCTCTCTCTCTCTGTCTCTCTCTCTCTCTCTCTCTCTCTCTTGCTCTCTCTCTCTCTCTCTCCGGTGCATTGTCCCCACACACACAGCCAAGCTCTCTCTATCTTCGGACGCTGGTCGATACGGAGGTCAGGTCCACTCCCTCCCTCCCTCGATCGTCTTCTTTATCTCTCTCTATCTCCAAGTCTCTCTCTCTCTCTATCTGTCTGTCTCTCTCTGGTTGTCCCCAAGTGCCCCCCTCCTCCTCCTCCTCCTCTTCCTCTTCTCCTTCATTCTTTATCTCTTCCTGGCCACCATCGCACCACTTTGCAGCAATTATGTCTTTCTCACTATCTCTCTGTCTCTCTCTCTCTCAGTCTCTCTTTTACTATCTCTCTCAGTCCCTCTATAGACTCTCAATCTCTCTCTCTCTCTCTCTCTTCTGAATCAACTCTCTCTTTGGTTGGGGGGAGACGGACGCGGGGGGCGGTGGGAGTGGTAGTGGTGGTAGTGGGGCTGGGGGTGGTGGTGGTGGTGGTGGTGGTGGTCATTGGGGGGGGGGGTCATTGGCTCTTCTGTGGACGACCCTGTCCCTCCAAGCTTCCCCCTTTGATGGGGAAGGAGGGGCAAAATCCCCGTCTGATCCTCAATTACGGATCAAACCGCTTTTAATTGCCTGCGCTCAAGGACGCTAGGGAAACAGGGGGAGTTGAGGGGCAGTCGGGGTGGTGGGCTGCGTGCGTGTGTGTGTGTGTGCGTGTGTGTGTGTGTGTCTGTGTGCGTTAATGTGTCCGTGTCGTCTGTGTGTGTGTGTGTGTGTGTGTGTGTGTGTGTGCACCAGTACCGTGAAAAAGAATCTGTGCTGCAGCAATTGTACCGGCGCGAACCCGGTTGTTTTATTTAACGCTCTTTATATATTAATTAAGGTCAACTTGAAACTCGTTGGCTCGATCTCACCAAACTGTTAGAGTTACGTCGTCGTCGTCGTCCAGAACGTATTCAGAACCTGGACGTTCTTGAAATCGCCGGGCCTCTTATCAGACGAGGAGTGGATCTCTAAGGGTTTCTCAAGCGTCGGCGGCGTCATGTCCTGCGGCGATGCTTCTTTCCCAATCCATCGTCCGTACGCACGCACATACACATGTACACACTTCCCACCGATGCACCAATGTGACACCCGGGCAGGCAGGCAGGCAGGCCTCCTCTCCTCCGTCGTGGGGGGGAGCGAGGAGATCCGGTGAGGATAGGATATACTAAAATATCTCCCCCGTGGCGTCCCCTCCCGTCCAAGAGACCTGTATCACCCAGCGCTCTCTCTCTCTCTCTCTCTCTCTCTCCTCTCTCTCTTCTCTTCTCTCTCTCTCTCTCTCTCTCTCCTCTCTCCTCTCTCTCTCTCTCTCTCTCTCTCTCTCTCTCTCTCTCTCTCATCTCTCTCTCTCTCTCTCTCTCTCTCTCTCTCTCTCTCTCTCTCTCTCTCTCTCTCCTCTTCTCCTCTCCCTTCCACACTTTCATACACACAGACGTGCACTCTGGAATTAGCCATTGGCCCTGCTCCAGTAAGCCCCATTCAATATTCCAATGCTTACTGTGTAAAGACAATGAAAAACACAAATTAATGAATAAATTACTCTTTCTATGTTCACTGGAACTACGTGCTCACAGTTGGACCACAGGAGGGGGGGGGGGGGGGGGGGGGGGCTATCAACTGTGAAAAACGGATCATTAAAAGTAATGGCGGCAGCGACGTGGTGGAAAAAGCGGCATTTCACGTGACGCCAAACACATCGCCCCACTCTCGTTGTTGACCCCTCTCTCTCTCTCTCTCTCTCTCTCTTCCTCCATCCATCTGTAGCTCCTCCTCCTTTCGCCACCCTCCCCTCCCCTCCCCTCACAACACCCCGGCCCTTCCAAGCTCCTCCTCCTCTTCCTGTTGGCCCCTTCCATCGGTTCTTCTTTCCTTCCCTCCCTCCCTGCCTCTCTCCTTCCTTCCTTCCATCTCTCCCTCCCTTCCGCTACTCCTACCTACCTTCTTCCTCAGAGATCTCCGTCTCTCTCTCTCTCTCTCCCTCCCTCCCTCTCTACCTCTTCTCCCTCCGCGCTCCGCCCGTCTTCATGCGATGAATTAAGCCCATGCCGACCTCCACCCTCCCCCTCTCACCACAGTTCACCATGGGCACACACCACGGACGCACGGATTGGCACAAAATATTCATGAGTGTGCCACTATGTTCTTCATTTGTCATTGCTTTGTCATTTGTGAACAATTCCTTCCCACAATTTCCCACAATGAAATCAAAGTCACATGTCCTGACACACATCTCCACAACACAAGTTATCACAAAGAAGCAGCATTCACCATCCATGTAACCATCCATCCGCCCAGCTCACCAACCATCCATCCATCCATCCATCCATCCATCCACTGGCGTCTCCCAGCCCTCCTCTCGCCCCTCACCTGGAGTTGGTCATGTCCGTCTGGCCGCCCTGGCTCTTCTCCAGGCCCAGCTTGGTGAAGATGCCCACCAGCACCATGATGGCCACCACGCCGCAGATGATGTACACGATCATGTGCGTGCGGTCGCGGTCGGGCTCCTCCCGCGCCTCCGTGACGGCGGCCAGCGGCTTCCCGGTGTTGGCCCACACGGGCGTGTCGTAGTTGGAGCACGACGTCTGGTCCAGGCTGGGCCCCTTGTGCTGGCAGGCAGAAGCGGTAGAAGCAGGAGCCGCAGGCAGAACATGTAGATGCCGGCGTTGCAGTTGAACGGCGGGTCCCACTGGCCCATCACGTCGTAGTAGCCCCAGCAGCGGCTGCCGAACGACGGCACCGAGTGGTCCTCCGAGGGGCCGCCGGCCGTGGGCTTGGGCAGCGTCCCCGCCGCCGCCGCCGCCGCCGCCGCCGCTTCCTCCCCGGCCACAGAGGGCGCCGCCGTCTGGCTGCCGTTGCCGTCGGCGCCTGGGCCGGGGCCGGGGGCCTGCGCGGACGCCAGCCCCGACGACGGCGGAGAGTTCCAGCCGCCGCCGCTCAGCAGCGTCAGCCCCATGAGGATCGCCATGGAGACGCTGAGCAGGAAGGACTGTGGCGGCACGGAGGCGGCCATCTTTTGATTGTTGTTTTCGATCTCCCGAGCTAAAAAGGAATAATTTTCACTCTTCCAGCAGCAGGTGGAATGGAGCGTACAACACGTGTCGTTGGACACAGTCAAGCAGGGACCCGACGCAAAGAACCAAGGGTCCTGGGTACGAGCGCCGCGGCAAAATGGCCGTCCTCTCCAAGGCCGTAAAATGCACTACGGTTCTTCTTGTTTTCAAACCTTTGAAGAAAATTCCAAAGAGGCCAGAATCATCTCGGCGGGAAAGAATGGCAGCTTTCCCATAAGTCTCGAGTGCCTGGAAGAGAGAAGAGGACAAGTAAACAAACAAAAAACTAAAAAAGAGAATTCAATTACGACTGTAAGTGTTATCAGATCTCCCTGTGAGGGGGGATATCTCTCAGGGACAGGCAGGTAAGTGTGTGTGTGAGTGTGTGTGTGTGAGTGTGTGTGTGTGGGGGGGGGGGGGGGGGGTGGTGGGGGGGGGGTGTGTGTTTGTGGTGAGGCTGTTGTCTCGTCAGACAGTGAAACAAATCAATCCCCCTCAACTCGCGCCTCATCCGGAGTAAATTAGTCCCTCGTGGGAAGTAGCCGCCATGCACAAACACAGGACTGCGCGTGTGTGTGCGTGTGTGCGTGTGTGTGTGTGTGGTTTGTTTGCGGTGTATGTGTGTCGTGTGTGTGTGTGTGTGTGTGTGTGTGTGTGTGTGTGGTGTGTGTGTTGTGTGTGTGTGTGTGTGTGTGTGTGAGGGATGAGCAAACATCGGAGGCATTCACACACGGCAAACAAAACGTCACCTTTCTACAGATCTGTGTGACCATCAGCAGATGGGCCGAGGCTGGCCTGCTGTCAGAATCCCCCCCCAAAAATCCCCAGAGAAGACTTGGTCAGAATCCAGTCTCAGTCAACATCAACATCGCCACGGGAACGAACCCTTCTGGAGCACATCTCCAAGCAACAGTTTTTTTCTTCTGGCAAGAAAACGTCTTCCAGGATTTCCAAGAGTCCCGAAGAGGGGGAAGCTATGGACAGAACAAACCAACTGTCAAATGTGCCGGGGAGAACCCATCGGTCGCGAGGCTTTCTCTTGTTCCATATCAGTCCACACCTGATTCGTATGTCCACCACAACGAGGGGGGGGGGGGGGGAGAAAACGATCGTCTTGTCTCGTCTCGCCGTCCGTTTGTCTCCACCTATTTGACTGATTATGGGTTGGATTAACTTGGCCTCTTTAAGGCTCCAGTCGTGAGCCTCTGCTTCCAGCTGGGGGACTTTTTAGTTTTGTGGTGGGCATCTTTGTTGGCTGACCTTTCCAGCGACAACCTTGTTGGCGAAGTAACCGTCCCTCTCTTTGTCTCCTCTCTCTCTCTCTCTCGCTCTCGCTGTGTATCCTTCTTCTTCTGTTGTGTCCCCCACAAAGGATGTCCTCGTCACAAGGTGAGCAAAATCCAAAATGCACCGGTTTGAACGATATATAAACTACACCCCCGGGGACGTCAGCGAGCGGGTGTAGATTCCATGACAGTTACAACTCCCCGGTCTCGATGACGAAATCCACTCGAGGTAATTGTTCACTCCGTTTGTCTCTCTCTTTCTCTCTCTCTCTCTCTCGCTCTCTCTCACACACACACACACACATGCACGCAAACGGACACGTGGACGCACACACACACACACGCACACACACACACACACACACACACACACAGTCCCTCTATTAGAAGCGACGCTGGAAGTAAAAAACCGCTGAACTGGAAGGACGACCCCAGCTCAGTTGCTATCACGGTGGCTCCAATTAGGGTCCAATTATCGAGGAGGGGTCCCCCCCCCTTGTAACGGATCCCGGAGCTCCTGTTGAACAGCCTAGCCCGAGTGCATGGCTTTAGTTGTGGTCCTCGCCTCTCCGTAATCGAGCGAGGGGGGAGGCGGTTAAGGAGAGGGGAGGAGGGGGGGGGAGAGGGAGGAGGGAGGAGGGAGGGTTAGAGTTACGTGACGGTGACAGAGCCCAGCGGACTAGCAGACCGCCGGTGAGCTAATGCGGCGAGACCCGCTCGTCCCGTCTTCTGGGGCGGTGGAGGAGTAAAGGGCTGAGTGGTGGTGGAGGAGGTGGAGGTGGAGGTGGAGGTGGTGGTGGTGGTGGTAGACGACGTAATTGAAAAGGGGGGTGGGGGGATAAGTAGGAGTTGTAGGGAGGAGGGACGGGGAGGATGTTGTAGAGTATAGGAAAGGAGGCGAGGAGGAGGTGGTGGTAGTAGTAGTAGTAGTAGTAGTAGGTGCTGAGGGGAGGGCTGGGTTACGAGGTATGGGGAGGAAGGAGAAGAGGAGGAGAGAAGAGAGAAGAGAGAGAGGGAAGGAGGGGAGAGGGAGGACAGGGACGAACAACAACACAGCCGTCTCTCTCCCGACCCTTCGGACTCTTCCGGAGTATTATAAAAAAACCGTGTCCTTTCCTTTTTTCTTTCTGAGTTTACAACAACAACAGTTCTTCTAACGACTTCTCTGCGGTGGTGGTGGTCTTCCTCTTTCTTCCTCTTTCGCTCTCTTTCATTCGCTTTGTTTTGGATTTTCTTTTCTTTTCTCTTCTTTTCTCTCTCTCAACACACTCTCTCACTCTCCTCCCGGGCTTTCCCTGGGTGTCTCTCTCTCTCTCTCTCTCGTTCTCTCTGTTTCTATGGAACTCTCTCCCTCTGGTTTATTTACCACCTGCCACCTCCACCTCCCGGACTCCTTCTCTCTCCTTCCCTCCCTCCCTCCCTCCCTCCCTCCCTCCCTCCCTCCCTCTCTCCGTCCTCCACTGGCAGGCCAGCCGGGCTCCGATCGCTCGGCGCTTACAAACCTTTTTTTTCCGCCGCGGGGACTTGTTACGCACGGGAAAGGAAAAGGACGTGGACCGTGGCGAGCGGCCAGTGACGGACCGAGGACTCAAACCGTGCAGAAATCTAACAAATTAGCGCAAAGAAACTAAATATAATATACACAAGATATAGATATAGATATAGATATAGATATCCTGTTTTCAGAGGACGCCTCCCGGGGGGGGAAAATTGCTGCCGAGTCAATCGTTGTTGACTCAAATGCTCAACAGTTCTCAGAAGGAAAAAGATCGTTCCAGTTTTTCCCCAAATGCAGCAAAGTGATCCTTTTGTTTGTGCCGATTTGGATACAAAATTAAGCTTTCAACCTTTTAATTTTTGTACCCAAAATTGCCAAAATAGCGTCAATTAGTTCATGAGGGCTTCAGTCAACACAGTAGTCCCGTGTCCACGTCGGCTGCGTCTCTGAAAACAGGCATAATTTGATATATATGTATAGGAGTTTTAGATATATATCATATGTATGTGTTTTCACTGGGGCTCTGCTTGGTGCTCTGCCTGTGAGGGGGAGAGGCGGTAAAATCTCAGGCTTTGTTGTTGTTGTTGTTTGTTGTTATATTCCATTCCGGGTTAGATTGGCTTGTCTCCTCCTCCTCCTTCCTCCTCCTCCTTCTTCTTCTCCTCCTGCGTATTCCCGTTTGCTCTCAGCGCTCCGCTCGCTGGGGCTCGGTGGTGTGTGTCTGCGTCCCGCCGCCGCCGCTGCTGCTTGCTCGTGGGCTTGGGGTGGGGTTTTTTCTCCGCGCGGCCTTTCTGCCTCGTCTCCTGTGTTCTGGCAGCACGCCTCTCTCCCTCTTCTCTCTCTCCCTCCTCATCTCTCTCTCTCTCTCTCTCTCTCTCTCTCTCTCTCTCTCTCTCTCTCTCGCTCTCTGTTGCCGTCCCTTGATCACACACGCCTGCCTTTACTCCACCCTCTCTGGCTCTCTCTCCCCCTCTCTCTCTCTCTACTGATCGCGGACGCACTTCCCTCCTCCCCCAATTTTTTCTCTCTCTTTCTGTTTCTCTCTCGCTCTCTCTCTCTGTCTTTCTTCTACCTCTCTCTCTCTCTCTCTCTCTCTCTCTCTCTCACACACGCACACACACACATGCTCGATCGCTCCTCTGTGATAAAATGAGCGCACACCTCTCATTCCTTCCTCCACCTCCTCCTCCTCCTCCTCTTTCTCTCTTTCTGACATATTCTCTTCCACATCTTTACATCATGTTTGCAGCATACTTTTAAAATCCCCATTTTTGTAAGTGTTTTGGATCCATCTTCTCTCCCTCCTCCTCCTCCTCCTCCTCCTCCTCTCTCCGTCCTCCTCCTTCCTCCTCCTCCTTCCTCTTCCTCCTCCTCTACTGCAACCTCTCCTCAGGCTCTTTAGAATCGCTTCCTTTTTCCACTTATTCTCTCCATCCCACCAAAAGCACTGTCAGCTCAACAGATGAGTGACCAGAGTGTGTCCGTTAGTGTGTGTGTGTGTGTGTGTGTCCGTGTGTGTGTGTGTGTGTGTGTGTGCCTGTGTGTGTGGCGTGTGTGTGTGTGTGTGTGTGTGCTCGTGCATGGTGCTGTGACAAGATAGATGCGCTAAATACCTCTGCAAGCTTGCGGTCTTGTGGGCGAGCGCGTCAAGAAACAATGTGGTGCCTGCATGCAGGAAGGGGCGAGAGACAGCGAGGGGAAAATGAGACAGAAAGAAGAGAGAGAGAGAGAGAGAGGGTATGATTAAGAGAGAGAGGAGGAGCAGATGATGCAAGTGAGCAGGAAAGGAGAACATGAGAGTGAAGCGAGGGGGGAGTGGGGGGGGTACTAGAGGGGGGGTGAGAGAGAGATATAGAGAGATAGAGAGATAGAGAGAGAACTGGACGGAGAGATGGATGGACACACAGAGGGGGAGATGTGTCAATCAGGACGAGAGAGACAAAAGGACAGAGGGGGAGAGAGAGACAAAGACTAAAGACTGGCAAACCAAGTGAGAGAGAAATAAGAGAGAAGGGCACAATTTTGACCGCCACGATGCCAGATGCCAGTGTGTGTGTGTGTGTCTGTGTCTGTGTGTGTGTGTGTGTGTGTGTGTGTGTGTGTATGTGTGTGTGTGTGTGTGTGTGTGTGTGTGTGTAGAGAGAGAGAGAGAGAGGTGTAAGAGGGGCAGATTTAGGGTGGAGGGCAGTGGGGACAAGCGAGAAAGAGAGAGATAAAGGGAAAGAGAAAGAGGGCGAGACGGAGAGAGATGGAGAGAGAGAACGAGAGAGAGAGAGAGAGAACAAGAGAGCAGAAAGAGAGAGAAAAGAGGCAGAAACAAAGAAAGCAGGAAAGCAAGAAAGATAAGAGGAACTGGGGGGTAAGGAGAACGGACAAGGAAAAATTCAACATGGTATTGAATAATGGAGGGAGGCAGATGTACATGAGAGAGGGTCCAGCAGACGGATACGAAGCCTTTGAAGAGGAGGAGATGAGAGGAGAAGGAGATGGAGATGAAGATGGAGATGGAGAGGAGTGCGAGGGGAGCAGCGTGACAGCACAGCGGGAGACTCGTCTGAGCATCTCTTCAGATGAGAGTTGAACGCCAAACCTTCAACCATTTTGTCCGCCACCGCCCAATGAAAGGAGCACGGTCAGTCCATCGGTCGTCCATCGCATCAACCACCCCCCTCACTTTTCACAATAAGAGTCCTCGCGCAATCCTTAAGATATCCAATTTGCACTGGCAAAGTTAAAGCGCTGAACTTGAGACACACGTCACCCGTTCATTGGCAAGTCACAAAAACAACTTTTGCTCCTGGTCCGTCGATACAGGGTCCCAAGGGCCGGCCGGAGGAATTTGCAATAACTATTTATTCCCGATGGCCATACAGGCAGTAAACATTTGAGGCCTAAACCCTTGTTATTTTATAAGATTTGCTCTCTGGTGTTTATATTATGTTCATAACCTGTACATTGTTGTATATTGTGGACGGTTTTCTTAATGATCGTGTTGTGTTTCTGTGCACGTGTAATCGGATTTTCTGTACTCAGAAGCCAAACACAAATTTCCACTGAGGTGGACAAATAAAGTCAAATCAAATCAAAATCAAATATGCAGACGGGGGCATCTTGCTCAAGGGCTCCTGTAGGTAGATACTGTGTATAGACTGCAGGGTTTGAACCCAGAGCCTGCCTGTTCGACTGGTGAGTGAACCAGCCAGGCCACTGGGGTGTGGATGTCAAACACAATATAATCCTATTTTGTGAATAGAACATTTATATAAAACGATACAAACTCCTCATGCGCGAACCCTGGCAACCGGCGATACACAACTGTGGGGCCCATGCAGACAAACAGAGCCAATCTCTCCCACACACACACACACACACACACACACACAAACACACATGCATGCATATACACACACACACACACACACGCACAAACATTTTGAGCCATCTCCCTTTATTGCTTTTTGTGTGAAACATATTGCAGGATGTTGTCGACTGGCGCGGGAGAGAGAGTGCACGTGAGAGAGAGTGCACGTGAGAGAGAGTGCACGTGAGAGAGAGAGTGCACGTGAGAGAGAGAGTGCACGTGAGAGAGAGTGCACGTGAGGTGTCACGCGTGCACAAATAGTCATGTGCGTGTCCGCCATGTGCACACGCAGTGTCAAGTAAAGGCAGCCACATATTTACATGCAGGTTGGGCATGGGTGCAATCGCACACACGCATGTGGACGCACGCACACGCACACGCAACACACACAAGACACAGACACACACACACAAGCACACACACACACACACACACACACACACACAATCCCATTAGTTTCCTCTGTGTCTCTGCCTCAAATCTCCCTCAAATGTCCCTCCATCAATCTCTCATCCTTTGGCTCACCCTGACATCCAGCTCCATCCCTCCATCCCTCCCCCTTCTCGCTCACTCTCTCTCTCTCTCTGTCTCTCCATCCCTTGCGTAAGGCTTGGCATTGATTATAGGATTTAAGACAAAAAGGTGATGCTGTTCCGTGTGTGTGTGTGTGTGTGTGTGTGTATTCGTGTGATTGTGTGTGTGTGTGGACTGTATGATTGTGTGTGTGTGTGTGTGACTGTGTGTGTGTGTGTGTGTGTGTGTGTGTGTGTGTGTGTGTGTGTGTGTGTGTGTGTGTGTGCGTGCGTGAGAAAGTCTGTGTGCATGACAGTGTGTGTCTGTCACAGGACACACACACACAGGACGGAGATGTACAGACATACAAATCCGGACACACACACGCACGCAATAGGGAAGGGAGGAATCAGTAGAATGAGGCACAGTAGGAGAGAGAGCGAGCGAGAGAGACAGACAGACAGTGAGAGAGAGCGAGAGCGAGAGAGACGAGCGAGAGAGAGAGTGATCTGCAGAAAGTGGGACTGAGAGGAGGAGAGCGCAAGGCTGTTTCCTGTTGCCTGCCCGTTTGTTTTCATCACCGTCATTGTTGTTGTTGTTGTTGTTGTTGTTGTGTTCCTCCGATCTGAGAACTTCTGCTGCAAACATCCTCTCTCTCTCTCTCTCTCCATCCCCTCATGGCTTCCATCGCTTCTTAACCTGCCCTCCACCTCTCTCCATCTCTCTATCCAGGTCAACGCGAGCACCAGGATTCTTGCCCTCTTCTCTAACCCATCCACAAAGCATCAGCATTGTTCCTCCTCTCTCTCCGCCATTTCAGAATTTGTGTCCGATTTTTGGTGCATCGTACCCCTCCCCTTCTCTCCTGCCTCACGTCCATCCACCCGCAAGTCCATTCATCCATCCATCCATCCATCCACCCATCCATTCACTCACCCATTCATTCATTCATTCATCCACCCATCCATTCCACTCACCCATTCATTCATTCATCCATCCATCCATTCACAAGTGGTACATCCTGTTTCTTTCCACCGCGCGTGTCACATGACATAAAACACACCCGTCAACCAGGGGTCCATCTCCCCCCCCGCCTCCCCCCCTCTGGATTGCATCTCCCCCCCCCACCCTCCCCCTATTTTCGACCCATCCACACGCGCATCTCCCCATCCATCCATCCATCACACTCAGTCAGTCAGTCACTCCCCCCTCCGTAGGTAGCCTTATCCATCCTGCGCTTTATAAACGTCATTCACTCGAGATTAGTTCAGGCTTCCGCACGGACGAGGACCCCGAGAGATTTACGGGCAGGTTTATGCGCATGTGTGTGTGTGTGTGCTTGTGTGTGTTGTTAATGTGTCAGTATGCACGTACATGTGTGTGTGTGTGTGTGGTGTGTGTGCTTGTGTGTGTTGTTAATGTGTCACTATGCACGTACATGTGTGGTGGTGTGTGTGTGTGCTTGTGTGTGTTGTTAATGTGTCACTATGCACGTACGTGTGTGGTGTGGTGTGTGTGTGTGCTTGTGTGTGTTGTTAATGTGCCACTATGCACGTACATGTGTTGGTTTGTGTGTGTGTGTGTATGTTGTGTGTGTGTGTGTGGTGGTGTGTGTGTGTGTGTGTGGCGCTTGTGTGTGTTGCTTTGTTTGTCACTATGCACGTACATGTGTGTGTTTGTGTGTGTGTGTGTGTGCTTGTGTGTGTTGTGGTTAATGTGTCACTATGCACGTACATGTGTGTGTGTGTGTGTGTGTGTGTGCTTGTGTGTGTTGTTAATGTGTCACTATGCACGTACATGTGTGTGTGTGTGTGTGTGTGTGTGTGTGTGTGTGTGTGTGTGTGTGTGTGTGATGACGTGTGTGTGTGTGTGTGTGTGTGTGTGCTTGTGTGTGTTGTTAATGTGTCACTATGCACGTACATGTGTGTGTGTGTGTGTGTGTGTGCTTGTGTGTGTTGTTAATGTGTCACTATGCACGTACATGTGTGTTGTGTGTGTGTGTGTGTGCTTGTGTGTGTTGTTAATGTGTCACTATGCACGTACATTGTTGTGTGCGTGTGCGTGTGCGTGTGCGTGCGTGTGCGCGTGTGCGAGCGAGCGAGATGGCAGAGGGTGATGGGGTAAACCGACGCAGCCTTGAAATGAGAGCGGGGAGAGAAGGAGGGAGGGAGGGCGGGAGGGATCCGTGTTGTGGTCTGATTAAATGGTAATGGTATTAAAACGAAGACGACAAACGGAAGCTGAGGAAAAAAGGGGTCGTCTACAAAGTGACGGAGGGGTGGCATCAGAAAAAAACGAAACAAAAGCAAACAAAAAGCCGAGAGGAGACGGTGACGAAAAATCGACGCAAAGGCTTCGGCCCGAAAGCTGAACAGGGAACAAAAGGACTCCGTAACAGTTAGGCCTTATTCTGAAAAAATACTAAATAAACGGCGACAACACAATTCGGTGTTGAGTCACTTCAATGGCAGGATTACATTTGAAATCCGACGGCTATTTATTAAATCAGACGTGTCCTGAAAGCACAAGTAAACGCGTCTTCCTCATGCGCCACGTTTTGAAGTGTCACGGCTCCAATCCGTTTTTTTTGTTGTCGGACTCATTGCCAACAGGTGCTAACGAACGCGCAGGGCCTAACGATTTACAAGGGCTTAAATACAATGGCGCTAATTGCAAATTAAAAAACAGCTTGTGAGTCACTATGGAACCCCAGGCATCTGAAACACACACACCCACTCGAACTGAACTGAGCTGAGCTGAGCTGAGCTGACTGAGGACCCCTGCAGGCTCGTGGAGGAACGACAGATCGGAAAAAATGCGCGACGGAGACAGACGGGCGAGACCGGCGCAGGTGTGACAGGAGCGCCGGAGATTATACCGCCTTGGTATTGATTGGAAAGTGCACACACACACACACACACACACACACACACACACACCACACACACACGTAACTATTTCGAGATGCTCGAGATTGCCGAGGAGCAAATAAAACTCGCTGTTGCCCCATCTCCTTCACCCTCACGTGGTTTAAATTATGGAGGGGTCTCGGGTACGGACGGATATCCTCCACCAGAAGGCCTTCCCTCTCTCCCGCCCCTGAACCTGTATAAACGAAATGGATATCGCTCCCTCCGAAGTCCCGCCCTCTCTGTCTCTGCCTCTCCGGGAGATACTGTAAGAAGGCCTGGGAGGGGGGCGTTATATATTATATTATCGTATTACATTATCCACACTCCCCTTTTACAACCTCCTGTAACCACCTCTGTTAAACACGGCCAATCGGGCCAATCGGTATGCAGTCTCAGTCGCCCCAGCCAATGACCTCTCGCCCTCGTTTCACGGCCCGACAACAGGAAGCTGTCAGGTTGTGCGGCCAATAGGGCTAAGCGGAATTCAATCCACTCCGCTCTGACAATCAGATGGACCCGTCAATCACCAGGAGAAGGGCAGGCGAGCCGACGGCCGGCCGGCGGTTCTGCTTGGAGGGTTCAGAGCGGCCCGGCGGTATCGTGTGTACAGCGCTGAATGGATCATCCGTCTGAACCTCGGCATGGGGGGACTGTGGCGGCATTATAATCTCTGTGTGTGTGCGTGTTGGTATGTGTGTGTGTGCGTGCGTGCGTTTGTCTCAAAGAGATAGAAGCAGCCGAAAGAAAAAATAAGAGAAAGAAATCTAGAAAGAAAGAACAAGAGAGTGAGACAGACAGACAGACAGACAGACAGGGGGAGAGGACAGGATTAAAAAGTAAAATGGAGGCTGTGGATAGTAGAGGAGGGGCCAAGGGTTGGGAGACACAAAGAGACACAAAGTTGGGAGACACAAAAAGAATCAGCAATATGTGATGGTTTGGCCCCAACACACACCATGAGGCCCCAACACACACACCATGAGGCCCCAACACACACACTATGAGGCCCCAACACACACCATGAGGCCACAACACACACCAGAGGTTCCGCAACTACACCAGAGGCCCCAACATACAGCACTATGAGGCCCCAACACACACAATATGTGGCCCCAACACACACACTATGAGGCCCCAACACACACCAGAGGCCTCAACATACACCAGAGGCCCCAACATACACACTATGAGGCCCCAACACACACACCATGAGGCCCCAAACACCAGAGGCCCCAACACACACCATGAGACAACAGAGCAACCATATGAGGCCACACCAACGACACACACAACTAGGGCCCACCAACACACCATGAGGCCCCAACACCACAATATGTGGACACCAGAGCCCACAAAAACCAGAGGTCAATTTGGTTGGCGGTGTCAGAGCACACAATGCACTTACAATTTATAACAGTATTTTACAAAGCATGGCGCAATATTGTAGTATATAGGACGTCCACGACAGGCAAAGAGAGACAGATAGGATATACCAGTACTTGCTATGAGTGTGTATATGTGCATATACACACTCATTTGGCATATCATGTGTCGTCTCGTGTGTGTGTGTTGTGTGTGCGTGCGTGTGCATGTTGCGCATGTGTGTCTGCACTTAGAATTTGTGCTGCATACGGGGATTAGCCCAGTTAAAGGGCTGACGTCTCCAGCGCGGCGTCTGTCTCAGCGCTGGGGGCTGATCCAACTTCCCCCCCCCCTCTCCCCCCCTCCCCCTTCACCGCCTGGTGGAGCTGCCAATCTCACGGCAAAAGTTCTCCCGCCCTTTATACAGACAGCGCATCTCCGGCAAGCCTAGCGTCATGCTACGAACGCCAGAGACCGTGACTCAGCCACTGCTGCTGCGGTGGTGGTGGTGGTGGTGGTGGTGGTGGCCAAGCACTTCGGGACGGATTACGAACTCGCGATTTGGAGTTTCTCGGCCTTAAATACCCAAACACCGAGAAGCTTTCAATTCTGCATCCTAACCAAATCGACGATTGAGTCATTTAGCGCATTTGGTTTTGCAAACCGTGAAGCGGGCTTCTGGGCTGCACTCCAAAGAAACAAATATTACAAATCGGATCATTAACTGTTTAAACTGACGCTTAGTATTTGTGGATTTGTGCGCTAAATGCTCATTGACCCGTCAGGACCAGGGAATTAGCTGTCAGCAAATCACATGTCATGATCCCTGATTGAAAACTGACACCAACTTCATTTTGACATGATGTTGATTTGGCAAATACATTTTTGCATGTAATGTAAATTCAGGTTATTAATGGACATCCAAGCGGGCACCAGTCCAATTCTACTGGGTCCTGTCTTGAGTGATTTAGTGGATGCTTTTAATCCCAAGTGACGTACAGAGAGTCAATTTCCTGATTACATTTTATGCAGGTTATACCTTTATAGCACAGGGACGCCTACATGCAGGTTAGGTTCGGTTAAACATGGAGGTTTGAATCCAGCAACGGTGTTTTTAAAATAAGTGTGTTGGATTCTTGTATCGCTCCCAAAAGGACATCAGAGTCAAGTGTGTTCTGGGCAGCAGGGCGTGATATATATTAAATATTGTAGCTTCCAACTCGTTTCGAATCTAGCAGGTGTGATTCGGGATGAAAGGGTCATTTCGAGTACCGAGGTTCGCTTCCCCTCCCTGAACTTTGAAATATTCAAAATGCAACGCAAATTATTCATTTTTTCGGGGCCGTTCAAATATTTATCCTGAGACAGAACTTCCCGATATATAATTAAAGTAGTCGCAGGCGCGGGATTTTAGCAGCCATCTATTTAACGAAACATGCGATTTAATGGATGAAAAAAAATGTTGATCAAAACCTTCATAACCGTCTTACGATATAATTTGTGACTTCTGTCCAAGAGCATTTCGAAAGAACGCATCTGCCATAAACATTAGCAATATAGCAGTTTTGGCTTTGTGGCAAGACACTTGTCACAAGTATTGGCCAATATAATGTTAACGTATAAAACTATTTTGGCGGTAAGAGTGGTGATACTTGGACAAGAAACTATTTTTATCAGGTTTTTTTTTATTTTTTTTTACAGGCGACTACTTGTCAAAGTGTGTATAATAGACGTTAAACGGCCTTCCGACGTACCCGGGGTTGTGGGGCGATGGAGATACTGTCCGGGACGTCGGCGCCGTGCGGACAGAGGGCAGATTTATCGGGTGCGCCAGCTGCTGTGCTTGTAAACCCGCGTGTTGTGTTGACAACCGACGTTCTCCTGAACCTTCGCCGTTCACAGGGATCGTCAACTTTTAGTGTGAAAAGCTCCTTCATAAAAAAACATTTTTTAAAGTGAATTGGATGAATAATTCCGGCAGGCTTTTGTTAGACTTTCCACGGACGTGTGTGTGTGTGTGTGTTTCCATTGATGAATGTTTCCTCATTTTTCAGCGCCTGGCGGGCTGGAAAAGACAAAACAATCACAAGCTAAAGACAGAAAGGTAGCGCGTGCTATGTTTTTCGCTAGTAGCGTTGGGAGGTGGAGTGCAGACACAGCTGCAGGAGATGATCATGATTAACGCAGAGGACAGTCTAGTCTAGCGGTTGGTTGGCCGCGGTCTTTGACTCACATCCAAGAGGTCCTGGGTTCGATGCCCCCCACCTGTACCACCTGCACGTACCCTTGAGCAAGACGCATGGCTGCTCCTAACTTCTGAAGGCTGATTACATACTCCGCAAGAACAGAGAAATGTGTTCTTGTTCTCGAGGTGGCAAGAACAAGAACAAAGTTCGTTCTGGGCCACGACATTTCATACTTCACGAGAAACTCCTCAAAGGCCCCCGCCCACAGCAGCGAACTTCCGCGCCGGCAGGAAAGCGCATTAACCACGCCCACTTCAAATTGACCAATCACACAATAGTTCTCGGACACGACGCGAGAAAAAGTTCGGGCCGCGAATGATGTCGGATAAAATGAACTTCCCTTTATGTTACGTCAAACGCCATCTATGCATTGGTGTTTGCCGGGGATACTTGACCTTAACGTCAGCCGCTAGACCAGGTACTCGCTGGCCTGTCATCTTCTCAAAAATACAACTGTGGGGTGGTGTGGTTTGTGTGTGTGTGGTGTGTGTGTGTGTGGTTGGTGACTGGTTTAAAGCAGGCCTCTACCTGGCCCGAGTCCAGACCGATTAGTCTGAGGCCTGGGGGTGAGGCAGCATTGCCCATATAATCAACGGGTCCCAACGGGTTTAAACCCAGCCCATCACACACACAACACACACACACACCCACACTCAAGAGAATGCTAGGCTATGGTCCGCCGCCTGCTCTGTCTGTATCGCCACCTTTGTTAATCACGTCAAAAGTATGCAGAAAAATGCTCTAACTTCATGGAGAAAACATTGACGACGGCACAGCACAGATTAATTCACCGTAAAAAGTGAACTGTACGCTTTATTCAGTCGAGTGATGCGTTTGGGGCGTGTTTCTTACAATAGGGCTCCGACGTTTTCTGGTAACAGGCTATAGCGCCCCCCTATGTTTGTGGAGGACTAACTCAGTGATTAAATTGTACCTTTAAGCTCCATTGACGGAACCACAATCGAAGCCCTTCAAACCGCTCAGCCGTGGCCAATTGACTCCCAAGCCCCCGGTAAGGTTATCCCCGCGGGGGGGTTACACCAGCGTCGGGTCCATTACCGTATGACGGCGGTTTGTTTACAACATGATATCAGATCCTGTGGAGCCGGGAAGCGTCTATCAGCAGGATATTCTTATCTCCCCGAGAGGAGACTCGGGCGAAAGCTGTCCAATTGAAAGACATGAAGACGTAAAGTGTGTGTGTGAGTGTGTGTGTGTTGTATAAGGTGTGGTGTGTGCGTGTGTGGTGTGTAATATATATATATATATATATAGGGGTGTGTGTGTGTTTGTAGGACTGTGTGTGTGTGTGTGTTGGATTGTGTGTGTGAGTGTGTGTGTGTGTGTGGTATTGGATGTATGTGTGTGTTGTTGGATTGTTTGTGTTTGTGTGTGTGTGTGTGTGTGTGTGGTGTGTGAGTGTTTGTTGGATTGTGTGTGTGTGTGTGTGTAGTGTTTGTTGGATTGTGGTGTGTGTGTGGTGCGTGCGTGTGCGTGTGCGTGTGTGCGTGTGTGTGCGTGTGTGTGTGTGCGTGTGGCCATTAACGCAAATCAACAGCAGAAACTCAATCGGGGCTCAATGACCTGCAAGGTTCAGAGTGAGTACGGGGGAAAGCGAGCTGTCGACAAAATGTGAACAAAGTAACTTGAAGTTTCCATCGCGGCTCCCGTTACGCAACGAGCTGAGAAACTTCACTCTTCCAGCGACACAAAACAACGTTAGCTTCTCAACTTCCCCTCACCTCCTGTGGGGGTTCCTCTGCCGTGTGGCTCGGATACGGAGAGAGAATGGAACTGGTGGTGGGGGGGGGGGGGGGTGGGGGGGGGGGGTGTGTGTGATGTGTGTGTGTGTGTAGGAGGGGGGGGGGCCCTCCTCCACAGATCAATTCATGTCATCAAAAGTTAGATTAAAAGCGGGCGAGATGAATGTCACCCAAGGGCCTCTTCACCCGATCCCTCCTGGAGGAATCTATACCAGCACACCAATGAGAGCGCCCCCCCACACACACACACACCACTCTCTTTACACACACCAAACATTCGCGCACAACTCCACACACAGGACACACAACACATGCAGCATGCACAGGTGCACACTCACATTGGATCACTTCTTCATCACAAATTTATGGCGGGCACACACACTCTATATTTATCATAATAGAGTAAAAAAAACTAAAAACCCCCGGCAGGGGAAAAAACTCGAAACTCGAAATATCGACGTGGAGGTGAAGCCCGTAACCGCATTAACACAACAGACTTCACCTCCCCCTCCACCACCATCACCATGTACGCATGTCCAGGCGCCGATTCTCGCCATAATTTCTCCCCGCCTTTTTTCCGCGCGCCAAAACGCAGAATTGCCGAGTAATAACCGGAAACGAGCTGGCGGGCCAATTGCCTTCATAACGCTATGGAGGCGAAAGCTCCGTCTCCGGCTACAAAAAAACTAATTAACCGAATCGCCATTTTAACTCCTTGGCCGTTCGCTGGTTTTATGTTTGTCGGCAGAGTCAGGAACTTTTTTCGGCGTCTTCGAGTGTCGTTTTCCGTCGCGCTCATTAGCCGCGGCTTTCGTTAGCCAAGTTCGGTTTGAAAGACGACGGCGAGTTTGCCATTTAGTTCACGGCGTGTCCCGGGTTCCGCGACACATCGACAAATAAAAACATGCAAATGAGCACAGGTGGTGGGCAGGCGATTTGCATATTTAGCGAGAGAATAAGGTGTGGGATAGCCGCGCGGAATGAGCTAACAAGGCGACGGTTAATTTGGGTAACGTCATTGTGTGGACGGGGACGACGCGTTTGAAAGGTAGTTTTATTATCATTCAAAACTCATGATTTATTATTTCATTTCTGTTGAATTCTTTCCCTGCCAAAACATTTTACTTTTGTCCTATATAACATAATTCCTGGTAAACAGGTGCTGTGACACCGTTGTCCTCGTAACATATGCTCCAGGTTTTCATTTTCACCTGGATGACTTGAAAATAAATGGCTCATTTATCGGCATACATGTCGCACCTGTTCTTGGCACGCAACACACACACACACAACACACACACACACACACACGCACACGCACACGCACACACACATCTGCATCTCCCTCACACGTTCCTGCATTTGATTAACCTCATTGCGATCAATCAGTCACTCTTTCAAGGTTGTGTTATCTGCAATTCCTAGAGAGACGCGCCACACACACACACACCACCACCGCACCACACACACACCACACGCACGCACGCACCACACACACACACACACACACACACACACACACACACACACACACACACACACACACACACACCACACACGATTGAATCTCTTCTTACACTATAGAAGACTTCGCTATGACGCTGATGAATCAACCCTTTCTCTCTCTCAATACATTATCTATCTCAGCTTAATCTTTGTTGTCAATGCAACCGAGTTGATCGTTGCTGCTTGCAGAAAACGGCTATTTATAGCTGAGCTTGCGAGCCTCTGTGAAAATTGTTCAGACCCCTTCATAGCCTTCAAACGGCGACGGAAGCATACAGCATAACTGCCCCGCTCGAGCAATCAAGAGGTGACTTTCGAAAATACGCGACGGAATTCAAACGGACGAGTCCAAAACGCTAATAAAAATCGACTTCACACTCGGCGGGTGTATTGCTTTGCTGAGGACCCGAGGAAGGCCGCGCAATCTGCCTGTTTCAAACCGGGCCCGTGACTTTTACGTAAGATAATATATGAGGTAACGTTTCATTAACCCGGGATGGAAGGGAAATTCAGAACCGATAGCAGCCCAGTCCTTCAGTCCGCCAGGCGGTGACCCTCACGGTCACGAGGGTTATAAGTGCACCTACGACGGACCTTGAGCTTATCCATGCTGTCATGCTTTAATCCTATGCTTAAATCTTCAAGGCTCCTGGTCTCCCGCTAGGTGGAGCGTATTTCCTTCCCTCCTTCCCGTCCTTATTTTCCTTCCTTTCAAACGCCATCCCTCCCCCCTCCCTCCCTCCCTCCTTCAGCTCCTAATTGACCTTCCTCATTTTACTTACTCGATTTAGAAAAATAAATCAGATAAACCCCAGTGTGAGCCCTCCCCCCCCCTCCCTCCTACCCCATGTAACAGGAGAGCATGTATTCAGCTGAGAGTCTATTATTAGCGCCCGCGTGTTTCATTAGGTAACCACGACGACGACGACGACGACGACGACGACAACGAAAAACCATCACATTCAAGGTAGTTAGCTTCTTCGCTCGGGGCTGGCGCGTAACAGCGGAGCGCGCGCCGCTCGGCACCCTGGGGAGACGACAACAGCGTGGTGTGTCGAGTTCGTCCGGGAGATGATGCAGAGAGAGAGAGAGAGAGAGAGAGAGAGAGAGAGAGAGAGAGAGAGAGAGAGGGAGGCAGGTGTCGTGGGTGCGTGCGAGAAGGTGCCTTTCTGTTTAGTATTAGCGATGGCAAATTAATTAGCAGCAGGACGCAAATTAATTAGCATGGAGACGGCAGTTAAAAGCCGACTCTCGCGCGGGTCCCATAAGGCCTCTCTCTTGGTGTGTCTCGGCCCCAAATGTTATCACATTACTTCCTAATTAAAATCTGTTTTTATGCCTCTGCGTGTGCGCGCCTGTGTGTGTGTGTGTGTGTGTGTGTGTGTGTGCGTGTGTGTGTGTGTGTGTGTGCGTGTGTCTTCCGTCCATATCTTCCGTTTCTGTCTATCTGTTAGTTTCTCTGTGTTTACCGCGTCCCCCTTGTGAGACCCGATGTTCCCCCCCTCTCTGCGCTGTCAGCCCCGTCAGATGGTTCTGTCATCATCACTGAGACCCCCCCCCCCCCCCCTCAACCCCATAATTGTGTTCTGTTTCACGCAACACACACACACACACACACACACACACACACACCACACACACACACACACACACACACACACACACCACACACACACCACACACACACACACACACACACACACACACACACACACACACACACACACACACACACACACACACACACACAGAAATGGGAAAATCAACAGAATAAGAAGTTATTTCAGTTATTTCATCAAGCCGAATGATGAATGGCTTCCTCAACATTGCCAACAAGTCAATGGAAAGTCTGGTATTTGAATATAATATAATATAATATAATAAAATATAATGGGGAACGTAAAGAAGTAAATAACACTTTCTCTGTCTTTTCTCTGCCTTCACGTCCTGTCGTGATCCAATGTGACCTGAGCTTGGACTCGGAAGAATTCGGGACTGTGAAAGAGTCCCGCATAAATATTGCCTTCTTTAAATATTGTCGACAATGTCGGGCAAGTCGAATTCAACCGGATGAAATCTCGTCTAGCATAGCCTGACCTATCACACCTACCACACACACACACACACACTTTGTTTCAGCGTTGTGCCAGCGCTGGAAACCCCTGCAAAAAGAAAAGTCTGCATAAAATCAGTGAGACCTTTCCAGCGTTTCCTTTTCGTTGCTCGGAGGTCGTCGGCGTCTGGGAAAGCGGTGACACACAGATAGCTCGTCAATATCGTGTGCAATAGTGTTTTTCAATACCATTGCCAACTTTCCTAGTCTAGGTAACTTATCTTGTTTTTACTAAATGTTTCTTAGATTTATTGATATTCTATTTCGATTATTAATCGTACTTAGTATTGTTTAGCATATTGTATGTTCTTAGATGTTGGTAATGTGCACAGAATGACACTTCTGCTCTTATTCCAGCTATTATAGAGGCAACCCAGCAATTATGAAACTTGTTCTATTAGCCTCGTAACTATGAATGGTCGAAACCTGCTCTACTCTTATCTTTATGTACCACAGAGATATATTCTCATTCAACAAATGTACTCTTTGTAAGTCGCTTTGTATAAAAGTGTCTGCCAAATGTAAATGTTTTTATTCTTATGTTGTTGTTATTTCTGAGCAACCTCTGGCACAAGAATTTCCTTTGGGATTAATAAAGTACAAATCTTCTCTCATAGTGGAAGGGGAGGATCATTGTGACTACAAGAGTCTGCCAGTATGGCAGACTCTGCCCAACACGTCCTCCATCCCATCAGCCAGACGAGATGGTGGCGTCAAGTCAGTAATGGGGCTTCTAGTTTAGCAGCTGAATATATTGGTTGAAAGCGGCCGGGTCCCCGGTACACGGGAACCACGAGAGTACTTCATCTCCTTCATATCGTTGTATCGGTATTCTCAGGGTGTGTGCGAGCTTCAGTGCAGGCGGCGATAATGAACGAGTTTCCTTTCCAACTCCCCCATCAGGCCATTTGTAGGCAGCCAAGTGCTGTAAGGACCGCTGATGGGGGAAAAAACCTCTCAGGTGCACACATAGGGAGAGGAAGGCACATGACGAGGATTTGAAGATTCATCAAAACGTGTTGTTTTTTCGGGGCAATAATTGACACACCCGGGAAAATGTCTTTTAAAAAAATGCCCTTTTTTTACAGTCTTCCTTCACAAAAAGGCAATTTAAAAATTGTATGTCGCTTTGGCTTTTTCGGGGAATGAAGCCAGGATTCTCCGTGGCCCCCTTGCAGAGTTGAGGGGTCGCCAGGTCAGTTCATAACAAGCACCCTGAGGATCCCCGCCCGCCCCTCACCATAACCCATCCCAACAGGAACCCGGGCCACACATCAGCCAGTCCACCGGTACGAGGTGGACTGCGTCCGCTTTGGCACAATTACTTTCTCCAGCGTGTCTTTTCGCACCACGCCAAGGAAGGAATTGCGCTGAACAACGGCCTCTAATATGTTGTTTGCTGCCCGGTCTTTGTCCTCGTGACCCCCCCCACCTCCCCTAGCCCCCACCCCCCTACTTTTATTTCAGGATTCAACAATAGAATAAGATGAGTATGTTTTGACCATCGTGGCCAATAGCAATGAGTCACCAAAACCCGGTAGCTCCATTTGTCACTGACTGTGCCATCTTGTCTTGTCGTCATTTTTTTTTTTTTATATATTCTTATATATATATATATATATATATATACACACACTTTATATATATTATATATATATATGTTTTATAATTTCTACATTTTTTACCCCTAGAAACCATGTCTCCCCCCCCCTCCCTTTTTGACTCAACAACCTGACCTTCACGCGTGTGCCATTGCCGGCGCCACACACACACACACACACACACACACACGTGACCACCGTCTCCCGGGGAGACCGTGGCGCTCCGTGGTCTCCATGGAAACGCAGAGGAGGAGGAGGGAGGAGGAGCTGGGGGGATGGGAGGAGGAGGAGGAGGAGGAGGAGAAGGGGTGGAGAAGGGGGAGGGGGTGCAGGGGGGAGACAAGTGTTGTCGGTGAGACGGAGGAGGTCAGGTACAGGTGAGACGAGGGGAAACTAAATTAAAAAGTACGCGGGAGGCGTGTTAGCGTGACGGAAGGAAGGAAGCAGAGCGGCAGAGAAAGTGGAACAAACTGTCATTATTAATCATTAACCGTTCACTTCTTCCTTTTTCATCTCTCATCTCACTTTTTCTGCCGGTTTATTTCCATAATATCCGGTACACACAGTTCATACATTTAATTTTAAAAACGCAAACAACGTGAAGTTCGAGAACCCCAAGATTTAAATGTTGGGTGGTTTGCAATTTAGGTCAAGGGTTCAACTTCCCGCCAAAACCAAACACACCAACACTGACAACACAAGACCAGCGGACGTGAATACATTTGCATACGCATACGCCCCCCCGAGTTCCTCCTCCGCCGCCGCCGTCGTCGTCCGTTTGTTTTGTTTTTTTTACGAACGACCGGCCAGCCGACCAATCAGCCGCCGCCGGGTGAGCCTCTCTCTGCTTGACTTCTCCGTCGCCGGCCTAATGCGTCTGACCTTGCCTCCAGGATAGCTCACCTCTCCGCGGGGGGGATTAACACAACGGCGGTATGAAGAAGGCTCATTATCTTCATCACACAGGCCCCCCTCTCTCCTGCCTCTCTCTCTCTCGTCGAAGCATCCGGCGCATGGCTGCCTTCAACTTGGGGGGTGGGGGGGGGGGGCGGGGGGGGGGTGTAAGATTGATCACTCTCATTTGATTGGTTGATTAATTAAACAAACGCAAAATCATCTTCATATCAGAGGTATTGTTATGGTGGTATGATTCCCGAAAGACGTTTTGTTTCATTTTCCACTGGACGTCATCGAGTCTCCCTCCACCACAACCCAGGACCACCAGTCCAGACCTGGACCCCCTGCAGGCAGCCAGGCTCAATGCTAATGAGCACATGCAGGCACCGTAATCCCGACAACCTTCCCACAACTTTCCACGGCCCTGCTCTTTAGTATATTGGTATAGCGCACACACACACACACAAATCACGAACACAGGCCATGCACAATCACACCCACAAAACCGCACACACACACACAAATGCATGCAAGAACACACGAAAACACACACACACACACACAAACCAATGCACGAACAAACACACACATACATTCACCCCCACCCTCCCACAACACACACGCACACAACACACACAGGCATGCACAATCACACACACACACAAACGCACACACACACACAGCACAAAACACACACGCACACACACTAACGCATGCATGAACACGCACACACATACACACACACACACACAAACCAATGCACGAACAAACACGCACACACACACTAATGCATGCAAGAACACCCACACACGAAAACACACACGCCAACACAAACCAATGCACGAACAAACACATACACATATCACCCCCACAACACACACACACAGCATGCACAATCACACACACACACACACACACACACAATGCATGCTGAACACGCACACAAAACACACACACACCACAAACCAATGCACGAACAACACACACAGCACCCACACACACTAATGCATGCATGAACACGCACACACATACACACACACAGTAGCAGCAACAGTAGAAAATCAAACAGCGGAGCAGATACATCTCTGTCTGATTTGCTCTGCTCTGTCGGCTTAATAATAAAATAGCAACGCAATGAAGTGAAATGGCAGCAATAGATATTTACGCAACAAAATGAAAGCAAACCATCAAATAAACCACATCTAAATACAGCAGCGAGTAAGCCAAAAAAAGCAAACTGTGCTTCGCCGTGTGTTTGCGTCAAGTGTCAAAGTGTCGACATCCTCGACTGAAGGTACTGTAGTCTTCTCCGAAACATTTTTCGACGGAAATCCCTGCAGGTGAGAGAGTGGCAGGTAGCAGGAACCTGCAGCTATGGGTGAAGGAATGAGTGACGATGTGTCAGAATGAACGTCTGCATGTCAGTGTAGTTAGACCCAGGAGGTCCGTGTCCGCACAGACAACGAGAGCATATAAAGTTGTGGTCAAAAGTTTACATACACTTTGTAAAGAACATGTATGTCGGGGCAGTCCAGAGTTTCCAATAATTTCTACAACTCTTATTTTCTGTGATTGGAGCACATACTTCTTTGTCAACAAAAACACATTCATGAAGTTTGGTTCTTTTATGCATTCATTATGGGTCGACTGAAAATGTGACCAAATCTGCTGGGTCAAAAATATACATACAGCAATGCTAATATTTGGTTACATGTCCCTTGGCCATTTTCACCTCAATTAGGCGCTTTTGGTAGCCATCCACAAGCTTCTGGTTGAATCTTTGACCACTCCTCTTGACAGAATCGGTGCAGTTCAGCTAAATTTGTTGGCTTTCTGACCATGGACTTGTTTCTTCAGCACTGTCCACATGTTCTCGATGGGTTTAAGTCAGGACTTTGGGAAGGCCATTCTAAAACCTTAATTCTAGCCTGATTTAGCCATTCCTTTACCACTTTTGATGTGTGTTTGGGGTCATTGTCCTGTTGGAACACCCAACTTGCACCCAAGACCCAACCTTCTGGCTGATGATTTTTAGGCTCTCCTGAATAATTTTGAGGTAATCCTCCTTCTCCATGATTCCATTTACTTGAACGTAAAGCACAAGTTCCATTGGCAGCAAAACAGACCCAGAGCATATACTACCACCACCATGCTTGACGGTAGGCATGGTGTTCTTGGGGTTAAAGGCCTCACCTTCTCTCCTCAAACATATTTCTGGTCATTGTGGCCAAGAGCTCCAGTTTGTTTCATCTGATCACAGAACTTTCCTCCAGAACGCTTTGTCCATGTGATCAGCAGCAAACTTCAGTCGGCCTGAAGGTGCGCTTCTGGAAGCAAGGGCTTCCTTCTTGCACGGCAGCCTCTCAGCCCATGAGTGATGTTTTCAAACGCATTCTTGGTGCCGCCCCTCGAGTTGGGCCATTTTCATTGCTCATTACCAGACCTACAGCTTTCTAGATGTAGGTCTGGATTTCCAGGCTAAGTGTATGTACACTTTTGACCACAACTGTATATGCTCTCAGTGTCTCTAAAATGCTGTATTATTATCGTCCATCAAAACCAATCCAAACCATAACTAGCAGAGTTAGGGGTGTCCCCTTTTAGATGGTTTCTAGTGAGATCTAACCCCACTTCTGGTAACACACCAAGGACGAGGTAGGTGGTGGAGTAAATAATGGAGGTGCTGGTGGTGGTGGTGGAGAGTGGTAGAGGTGCTGGTGGTTGGCGGTGGTGGTAGGGCCTGGGTGGTGATGGTGGTGGTGGTGGTGGTAGGGCCTGGGTGGTGATGGTGGTGGTGGTGGTGGAGGAGGAGGTGACGGTGGGTGGTGGTGGTTAATAACGTTGGGGGTGGGTGGCTGCTATACATCATGCTATGATAAGGTCACTGCTGAATAATAACCATCAGGGTGATGAGGCACATAACTCGGTGGCAGAATGCTATGAGGGGAGCGGACAGAGACAAAACACACACACACACACACACACTGACAGACATTAGCACACATACACGTGCAGGGCCGTTTCCAGCTATAAGCCATATAAGCGATGGCTTAGGGCCCCCTAAGCCCCAAGCCACCAGGGAGCCCCCCCCCCACCACCGCTTTAAAAGATACGTACATTGGGTCAACTTTTTTGCCGTGAAATTGTTCAGAGATTTTGATCCTTGGATAAATCTCCAAATGGGTTCAAATGGAGCTTTTGTGGAATAATTCAGCAAAAGATTCTAATGGGGGGGGTGTTTGTTCTAAGCCATAACAGTTTGGGTGAGGAATTGGAAGAGAAGGGATCAATACACGCATTTCTTCTACTTTAATAATAATCATATACAGTCGATATACTGTATACCGCTATACTTTGTCCTTCCTTCCTTCTTGTGTCACTGGCTAAGGTCATTTGAAATTACTGTTACCTTCTTTTAAACTCGGTTATTTATATGAAATATACCACTTTTTTATTTTATTTACTGCAGCTCGTTCTTTCCTGGTATTGATGCTCATTTTGATGTGTTGCCTCTGAGGGCGCGTTCACATCGGAGGGACCCCCGGGGGCCGAGGATCTCAGTCCACTGAGGCCCCCCCCCCCAAAAGTCCAACTGGTCTGATTAGTGTGAACACTAGTGTGTACCGCGCTCGGGGAAACCGGATCGGCGAACCGCGCCAGAGCCATGTGTAGTTGGGTACGGTTTGCGTCAGGTGTGAGACACACACACACACACACACACACACACGCACACACAGCTACAAAAACACACACACACACACATGCACGCACACATGCACGCACACACACACTCATGCTTGGCTACAAACAAACACACACACACACACACACTCATGCTTGGCTACAAACACACACACACACACACATACTGTACACAAAATCACACACACACACACACACTCATAATCACAAACACACACAAACTCCACACAGAAAGGCCGGGAGATCACCCACCTGGGCACCCCACAGTTAATAGCGCCCCAGGCGGGAATCGATCCCAGGACCTTCTTGCTGTGAGGCAGCAGTGCAAGCACTGTGCCACCGTGCCCGACAAGCATGTAACACTTTTGTTGCTAATGCAAGTCTAATTACTCCCATGCTTTAAGACAAGCGCTTGTCTTAAATCAGTGTACTTTAATCCCGTCTCGTTTGTCACGGCTTTGTTGCGCTGTCTCGTATTGTTAACCATAAAGTTTATTTTTAACTGCGCCTGTCACTGTGCGTGTGTGTGTGTGTGTGTGTGTGTGTGTGTGTGTGTGTGTGTGTGTGTGTGTGTGTGTGTGTGTGTGTGTGTGCGCGCCATTGGGTCTATCTATACTGAAAGCCATTAATACAGTCGGGACCAGAGACAGACAGACACACACACACACACAGACACACACAGACACACACACACACACACAGAACTATGTTTAGGGGCGGTGTGTGTATGCATTGTACCGAGTACTGTATATATATATATATATATATATGTATATACCGAGTACTGTATATATATATGTGTGAGTGTGATGAGTGATCACACTCTTTGAAAATAGCCTTGCAGCA
The DNA here is from genome assembly GCA_002895965.2 of Coryphaenoides rupestris. Classification (NCBI taxonomy): domain Eukaryota; kingdom Metazoa; phylum Chordata; class Actinopteri; order Gadiformes; family Macrouridae; genus Coryphaenoides; species Coryphaenoides rupestris. The sequence continues at coordinate 87,511 of PIJE02001242.1, read as the reverse complement.
AAAAAAGAGCTTAATTTGAAAAAACAATTGGTGCGACTGAAGCTAAATTTAGGAGCGATTCTTTCACCTCAACTCAATTCCCCATCTGTGATCTCTCTCTCTCTCTTTCATCGCTTGCTCGCTCTCTACATCATCTCGTATATTGGCGTAGATCCCCCCCCCCTCTCTCTCTTTTTGTTTCCGCCTCTATTTGTTTCCGACTTTCTCTTTATTCCTTTTTGTGTCACTTCATGTTCGGTTCATTAGATCTTTCGTCTTTCTTTTGCAAAGGTTTATTTTTTTATTTTCACTCTCTCGTCCTTTTCAAGTTTGTTTTTACGCAAACCCCCCGACTGACCGTCTACCTCGTCTTAAAAATCAGGAGTTATAACTTTCGACGTGGAAGATGCCGCCGCCCCTCTGATTTGCTTTTCTCCTGTTTTCTCCAGTGTTGTGTCGTTCGCGAACGATTCGTTCAAAAGACCGAATCTTTTGGGTGAACGAACTGAACTGAATCACTCACCGAAAAGATCCGTTCATTTCTCAGTTCAGTTGAGCTCTCGGACGGATCTGATCAGCAGCGTGCAGGGAGGGGGAGGGGCTGCCGCGAGCGAACGTGATTCGTCCTGCGAACCAGTTCTGCTGAACCAATCATTCAATGATTCGTTCAGCAGAACTGGTTCGCAGGACGAATCACGTTCACTTATCAGTTCTGCTGCTGAACGAATCATTCACGCCGTGAATCATTCGCAGAACTCAGTAATTGATTTGCAATGCAGATTAAAATTAGCAGTACAAATTACAATCAATAAATAAATTGTTATCACATCAAGTATGCAGTAGTGTACAATAATTATGCAGTAAAACAGTATCTAAAATATAAAGAAATACAAATTTGCTTCACGTTTACCATTAAAGCAATTAAAATATAATCCAATAATGTATATATTATTGTGAAATAGGCTATTGTACATAATGAGTACTTTTACTTTTGATACTTTCATGATGTTTTTACGCTAATATTTTTGTTCTTCTAACATCTCAATGCAGGACAACAGTGTGTGTCTACAGTGTGTGAGTCGGACTACGCAGGACGCAGTCGGAGCTCCGCCCACTGAACGATTCGGTGAACGAATCTTTTAACGAATCTTTTTAATGAACTGATTCTCGTGATTCGAATCACTGAAATGAACCGTTTTGCCATCACTACTCCACTGTGAGTTGTTCCTCTTCTTCACTGCAAGTTGGCTGCGACTTCGGTGAACTTTACCCTCAATCCTTTGAACAGCGCCACCGTGAGGAGTCATGCAGTAGGGACTCTGGTCAAAGTCAAAATGGCTAACAGGCTTAATGCGAGGCGGGGGAATCCATTTCGATGAAAATATTACTAACATTATATATATTAGATATTATTCGGCGCCAGTGTATCGATAACGTATTGCAACAGGAAGTACATATGGATACTTTGTTTAATTTTGTATGTAATGCACCAATTTCACAAAAGCACATTCCTTGTTTGTGAAAACTAAGGCATTAAAGCTGTTAAACATAAAATTCTGATATTCTAGTATCGGTATATTGTCCCACCCCTACCCTACAGCCCAATCTCTTCTTAAGCTCCTGGTCTCCTCCTCCTCCTCCTCCTCCTCCTCCTCCTCCTCCTCCACCTCCTCCGCCACGCCTCCTTCTCTTCCTCCCCCTCCTCCTTCTCCTCCACTCGGTGTGACCGCTCCTCATCCTCCCGTTCTCCATCTCCATCTTCATCTTCATCCTCTCCCAGTATGCGCCATTGGCAACCACTAAGGTCGGGGCTTATATCAAAGGCGTAACTAACCCGCTTGAATAATTCTTCAAATTATGATCTTTTTTCTTTCATGTACTGAATAGTTTTCATGTTAAATTATTCATCATGCAACATTAAGCAAGTCATAACCTGTTCCTCTGATATGATACATGCAGGCGCACACACAGACAGACACACACAGACACACGCACACACACACACACACACACACACACTCAAACACACAGAGAGACACACACACACACACGCACACACAGAGACACACACACACCGTCCCTATAAATTACACATTTGGCTCTGTCCCAAACACACACACGCACACATACTGTATCTCCAGTGTCAGCATTTTGCCTGTGTTGTGTGTGTGTGTGTATGTGTGTGTATGTGTGTGCGCGTGCTCCATGTTGGCATATTGTTGAATGTGCGTCATCTGCAGCAGAACGCGAGAGTGGGGGTGAGTGGTGCATCCAAACGTGTTGCGTGTCCGCAATACCAAAATGACACACAGACGTACTGTGTGTGTGTGTGTGTGTGTGTGTGTGTGTGTGTGTGTGTGTGTGTGTGTGTGTGTGTGTGTGTGTGTGTGTGTGTGTGTGTGTGTGTGTGTGTGCTCGCCACTTGGTCGATGCACATTGATTTCAGTCCCATGTCATTAGCATACTGCACTGCATCCGTGTGTCTGTCAGTTGTGCAAATCTGTTTGGGTTAATGTGTGTGTGCACGTGTATCGCATATGTGTGTGTCTGTGTGTGTGCATATAGAGGGGTAGAGAGAGAGAGAGAGAGAGAGAGAGAGAGAGAGAGAGAGAGAGAGAGAGAGAGAGAGAGAGAGAGAGAATGGGGGTATGGAGAGAGGGAAGAGAGAAAGGAGGCGAAGGGAGAGAGAGCAAGAGAGAGTGGTAGAGCGAGAGAGAGCAAGAGAGAGGGGGGTAGAGCGAGAGAGAGAGAGAGGGGGGGTAGAGCGAGAGCAAGAGCGAGAGAGAGAGACCGAGAGAGAGAGAATGTTTCTTTGTGGACCCCCGCTGTGTTCATGTCACCCAGGGTGACACTGCTGACGGCGAGATGTTGACATGGATGTTTCTTTATTTCTAAGAACAAACCGGTGAAACTGAAGAAACACGCACGCTGCTTTGTACCGTCGTACAAAGCAGCGTGTAGCGTCACTCCTGCTCAAAACGGTTGTCTTCTTCAAATGTCATTATTTTCTGCAACAATAAAAGAGGTGTGAGCGAGTTTCAGCTTTGTGTTGTTTGAGTAGCAAGGCGCTTGTTGCTACGCATTATAAAAAAAGGCGGGAATTTTCTTCTTTTCTGTTTTCTCCGATTTCTGTTACGAGGTTAAGGTCTTCTTAAACGCAAACACAATCACGACCTCGCACACCAAGGCATGTCTTCAGCATCACTGTGCCCCACTCAGCCGATGTTACACCACACACACACACACACACACACACACACACACACACACACACACACACACACACACACACACACACACACACACACACACACCACACACACACACACACACACACACACACACACACACACACACACCACACACACACCATACTATATCTGACTGCAGGCTCCTGAGACCTTCTACAGCACAAACACACAAGCTCTGAGACACACAGGAAATGGAAGGAAGACACACACACACACACACACACAAACACTTGATCATATCGGAAATCAATATTTTGCGCTGCCCAGCCATGCAGAAAGTGTCAGTCCTGCTGCAGGTCCTCCTAGCTTCCCCTGACGGGCCTAATGTACTCCAACAAGCTAACCTGCGCCGCCGTATCCGATAGCTTTTTCCCGCCATCGATTGCGATGGTTATCAGCATCGCTATTCCACCATTATAAGCACCTTGTGTCTTTCCTCTTAATTTGACTCGATCCGCCGACTTGCAGACACCAGGTGGATAAGCGCGACTTTCCAGCTCGTCTCACACAAATCAGACTTTAGATTAACAAATCGGAACAAATCGGAAGTCTAAACAGGGACATTTCACTTTCTTTCATTTAATTTCATTTGTTGCCAACATTAATTTGTTTTGTTGGAGCGGGGATCTGTAAGTGTGTCATTGACTATTACACAGAGAAAACAAACTCGGCCAGCAGTAGTAACTGTAAAAAAAATAAAAGTGTCCGTTAACGTTCAAATCGACACCATGTAGGCTGGCCACTGTAGAAATATCATTATTATAATCCCTTTCTGAAAGCTTCATCCACTCAAGCAAATTCTTTGGTAGAATAATGCCGTGACCAAAACAGGAAACAAGGCGTAACTCCGCCCCTTTCAGTTATCGGCTTCCTGCCCATGGGTTCTGGGCCGTCTCCCTGCAGACAACCTGCTATAACTTAGTACTGCTAGATCCAAGATTACTTCTACCCAATATTAACCCTCTATTTTTGAGTCTGATTAATGAAGCTTTTGAGTGATATTAATGTTAATATGTTGCTTTTACACTCAAATACTCAATATAATGTCTACCTTTCATTGCCCCATGATCAAATAATGTTGAATAGCTTGGCATGCTGGTCGAGTATAGGCTAAACGCCCCTTCAATTCAGTTTATCAGCCAATAAGAGGTCATGCATGCAATAACACCATGGAGTGTGTGTGTGTGTGTGTGTGTGTGTGTGTGTGTGTGTGTGTGTGTGTGTGTGTGTGTGTGTGTGTGGTTGCTGGGTTTGGGTGAGGCTGCACACCTGGGATGCATTGACTAACTACTAAAATCAATGCACACGGGTTAAGCCAGCCATCACCACACACACACACACGCACACACATACACTCAGGGAGCGCTAACATGTTAGCATGGTGCCTGAGTGTGTGTGTGTGTGTGGTCATGGCTGGTTTAACCCATGTGCATTGATCAGCAATTTAGAGCATGTTTGTTTGTAATAAACAAATAAATCAATATTATTTATATGACTTACTTACTTACTTCGTCCCTTTGCCCCATCGATGATCCCTCTCGAGACCAGCGCACACGATTCCGGGCCTTTCTACCGAAGATAAGATTGAACTTTATTGATCCTGAAGGAAATTATTTTGCCAGAGGTTGCTCAAAAATACCAACAACATAAGAATACAAACAATAGAGTAATACATGTAGGCCTACAGTGTGTATGGCTAAAATAAAAATATAGTTAAGATATTTAGTAAACTAAACAAGTTAGCAATGGCATTGAGAAGTAGTAATGAGAAGTAGTATTGCACATTATTATTCTTATGAATGAGGATGAAACACACAACATATGGCAAAGTTTGGTTGGAAACTATTAGTGGTTTGTAGCGCGTTGTCATCAACAATTACAGCCAACAGCTTAAAAAATCCGTGACATTGTAGTATATCCATAAAACATGCATACTTTTGGCCCCCGTACTAGTACGCCAGAAAACAGTAAAGAGTGTCGTAGTATGCAGGTTCGGATGCAGCCGGGGAGTCATCTACTGCAAACCATCAGCACTGTCTTTAAGCAACACCCCAAACGGTGCTCCCAGTAGTAGCAGAGATCCACTTGAGCAACGGCGGAGCTTTTTCCCTTGCATTAGCAACTTATCCGACAAAAAAAAACCCACAAAAAGAAAAACCAAACTGCTGATCATTGCTGATGCGAGCAAATGATAACCCGAGGGCTCAAACGGCGTACAGGTGTGAACACTTTCCGAGACACACTGATAAGAACCTGGCAGCTATCTTTGGCCGGAACCAGAACCGGAAACAGAAGCACATACGATATGCGAACGCATCCTCCCTGACCGACCGCACGCCACACACACACACACACACACACACACACACGGGATCAGAATAGACACACACACACACTCATCCCCGTGGCAACAAACGTGGTCGCCATGACACCGATCCCACTCTCTCAACTTAATCACCGGCCAAAGTAGCCATGTTTGGGATATTTCATCACAACCCGATTTCCCCCCCCCCCCGTAAGTCTACATTACGCGCAGACATTAGCGAAACTAAATGACTGTAATGCAACGTCCGCGGCGCGCGCCAACAGCAGAGGCCTGTGAGAGTTTCTGTGCAGAAACTCAGTCAACGCAACTTCGGTGAATTTCCGAATTTCCGAGATGGCCTTATATGGATATTCCGTGCTGACTGACTCCTCACCGGTAAAATATATCCTCCTCCTCTTCGCTCTCTTGCTAACCACCGTGCCTGCAGCATGAATACAATATTTTTTGGGTGGTTTTTTATTTTTTTTTTAAATGTATTATCTAGTGGTCTCCAAATGATGAGGCAGGGGCTGCTTACGAACTAACTAACTTCTCAAAGATTCTCCAGTTGCTCGGTCTCTCTGTGGACGTGAATGGAGGATATACAGTATATATATATATATATATATATATATATATATCCATCCATCTCTGTGCCTTCTAAGACAGTGATTCTGCAACGTGTGGGTCGGTGAAGGCATTTTGTGTCGGTCCCTCCCGGGCGCATATGCCCAAACATTCATCTTGAGGAAGAAACTCATTAAAAAAAAAACCTACGTTTTCAATGTTCAATTCATGTTTCGACGGCTTTTCATGTCATCGAGATTAGCGGTAATTGCTGCGGCTTTTTTATTCACTGTGTTTTTAACGGAAGGCCTACATCGAGGTACTGTTGATGACTGCAATATTGATATATATATATTGGTATTTTTGCGTCACGATTTAAAGACTAAAGACACATGTGGGTCCTGAGGCCAGACCTAAGAGAAGACATGATTTATTGTTCGTGATTATTGTGATTTGATATTGTTCTTGTTATTGTCCCAATTCCCTCCATCCACCTCTCTTATCCCAGAGGCGAAAAAACGTCAGCATCGGCTAATTTGCTTGTATAGGAGAGTTTCGCAGAGTTTGGCAGTCTGTAGCATCAGCTCTGTTTCCACACGAGGAATCAACGCGGGTGATCCAGAACTCCCGCTCTCCATCGGTCCCAAAGAACCTCTGACGTCAATCGGCCAACTTTTTCCTCCAACTTTTGTCTGCAGACTGCATTTGCAGAAGAGAGATTATTATTAGAAAATGTGACGCGTCTGCCTTCAGGGTCAGTCGCGTGAGAATACGCACTTATATTTTCATGCTATTATTATTATGATAATCCGATGTTGGCCATGGGGACTTAATAACCGCACACTTCACAGTGAATCTTGAGTGTTTGTGGAGGCCGTCAGCGTACACATCCTCTGATTACATTTACATTTGCATTTAGGGCATTTGGCAGACGCTTTTATCCAAAGCGACTTACAAAGAGTACATTTGTTGAAGGAGACAGCAATATATCACTGTGGGGTACATAAAGAAAGAATAGAACAGGTTTCAAGCATTCATAGTTGCAAGGTTAATAGAACACGTTTCATAATTGCTAGGTTGCCTGCATAATAGCAGAGATAAGAGAAGACGTGCCATTCTGAGTGCAGTACCAACATCTAAGAACATACAATATGCTGAGCAATGCTAAGTACTGTTAATAATGATTGTCTTTCACATGGTTCTCTCTCTCCTTCCTTTCACCTTCTTTATACTTGCCGAGGGGACGGTTGTTGGGGGGGGGGGGGGGGGGGGGGGGGGTTGTTGGGGGGAGGCAGAACCTCGATCAGTCATTTAGATCAGAACAGACAGAGCCTAATCAGCGACATGCATCCCATTAACGGAGACGCTGACCAAGCACATCGCGGTCAATAAGTCAGCAGCACGTGTGTTGGCGCGCGTGTGTGTGTGTGTGGTGTGTGCGAGTATTTATCTTTTCATCGTGTCTCTGCAGATTTAACACTTACTGTAACCTCATGTGGGGTGTGTGGTGTGTGTGTGTGTAGCAGATTCTTATCACATTTTCAGTATTCCCATAATAAATTCATAAAAGAACCAAACTCCCTGAATGTTTTTTGTGATAAAGTAGTAGGCTATGTGCTCCAATCACTATCACAGAAAAATAAGTATACGTAAACTTTTGACCACAACTGTATGTGTTAGCTCTAGCACCAAGACAGAACACCAATATAATCCCGTCTTTAGATCAAGGACAATGGACCTCATTCCGCGCCGTCCGCGCGCCTCACGGGAGCGTCGTTGCGCATAGCCTTGCGGCACATATCTGTGATGTCCACCAATGTCCTAAACCAACAACAACATGTCCTTGGGGCATATGTATATGATGTATATTATGTATAATGAATGTAATGATGTATATTATGTAGGGCCCATATTATATATTTAGTTATGGATCATTCACGCACATTCATTCAACAGAAATGGTAGATGTCACGGGAATGACAGCAGGAAGGGACCCAACGCAAGACTCAGGACTTGGGGTTTTGGCAGTACCAGAACAATGTTATTTATTTACGTGTGACAGGCAAGGTAAGATGAGGAACAGACAGGCAGGTGGGCAGGTGAGGGACAGACAGGCAGGTGGGCAGGTGAGGGACAGAACAGGCAAGGAATGCCAGGGTGACCGGTTAGCGATCCCATAGGTAGTTGGCAACCAACAGGTATACACAACTGTATGTGCACCATAACAACAGAGAACGTTAGTTACACTCAAGACACACACAATGATCCGACACCACGTGTGTGGAAAGCCGGGTCTTTTATACTGAGCATAATTGTTCATTGCGGACAAGCCGCGAAAGTAGCGCAGGTGCCGCTAACCACCCAGGGGCGGCACTGGCGCCCGGGAGCCCCGCTAATCCTCCAGGGGCGGCACTGCCGCCCGGGAGCCTGGAGACACAATCGCGATCGTGACAGTAGATGCGTAAATTCTATTCCCCTATGTCTATATCCACTCGATTGAGTTTAGTGCTTATTTATTTATTCACTGCCATTTGCAGTGTTCGTGTTGTGCTTTTATTTATTTTAGGACATCACGATGCCTCGTAGAATCATGACTATGCATGTGAAACGTAATTGTTAATGATACAAATATTCTCGTATTTATTATTATTATAATTATTTACATCCGAAGATGTCTGTAGAATTGATGTGAACGCAATCACCAATGATTTCTCACAAATTCAGCCCTTAAGAACATGGGCGCACTCCAAACAGGTCGCTACGACTGCTTTTCCGCGTTCTTAAATCCTGTTCTTAGCTAAGAACCAATCCCAGATAAGAAACCATTCATGAATGCCAGAATTGTCGCAGGAACCTCGTAAGTGGAGTTAAGAAGAAATTTCTTCTTAACTTTTTCTTAACTGCGTTCGTGAATGAGGTCCAATATTTGTGTGTGTGTGTGTGTGTGTGTGTGTGCAATCAGGCGAGGAACCGCCGCCTAGTATCCTTACATTGGCACACGACACCACGTCTGACATGACGCCCACTCACAGACATCGACAAACCCCAGGCAGCGTTCACCACATCTCCACAGTGTGAAGGGGGGCACGGCCACGTCAGGCCCCCCCGGCTAGGGTGCTGCTGTGTGTAAAAGTTTGGCCGGGTCCGATCCCCCTCCCCGACGCGGCGAGGTCTACTCCGATCACACGGAGGAAGAGCATCCTTGAGCGAGCGATGTAGAACACCCACCTGCTCATTAGACGACCCGTCTCTGTATTCACTGTTCGTCACTTTGGATAAGCGAGATTAATTAAGATGAATAATTAATCCCCTGTTGACTCTCCGAATCAAAGGCTGGTGGGTGGGTGGGTGGGGGCGGGCGGCGGCGCAGGGTGGCGGGGTGGGGTTGAAGTGAAGACGCTGCAGCTGTGCTCGTTAGTCAATTCCGCAGACTTTGCGTGCGGTGAATTCAAACGGAAAAACCACACGCTACGGAGCAACATTCGTGCTAGCGTCCTCGGCTAATTGATGCAGGGGTCGGGTGGCGGTGGGGGTGGCTGGATAGCAAACTGGCATATTTTTGTATTCTCGACATCCCGCTCCAGCTCCAGTGTGTTTTGGGGCTGACCTTCACTTCCTGAAATCACGTCCAGTCATCAAGTTATTTTTGGTCTTGCGGCGTGAACTTTATGGTGAAAAAAAACGAAAACCCCCCTCAGTCTGTGATTCCACGTCTAAAATAAATTATTTCGACGTGAAATCCCGTTTCTATCATCCCCCCCCCCCCCACCTCCCGCACGTTAATTAGCAGTGGGGGGGGGGGGGGGGTGCCGACCCATGTCCAACGCCAGGTTTGGGCGTTGGACATGGGTCCTCTCTGTCCCATCTCAACGCTCTCGCTACCCCCAATAGAATAGAATAGAACTTTATTTATCCCGAAGGAAATTCTTGTGCCAGGTTACATAGCGATACAGTACAATAAAACAATATGGAAAACAACAGAATGATAAAAATAAACTAACGGATTTACAAATATACAGTTAAAATATACAAATATGTAGGCAAGGTAAGATATTCCGACGGCGAAAACAATTTGTCATGATTGAAGTGAGAAAGAGCTCGCTGAGCCATCTTGTTCGGCTGTACAAATAACATCTTCCTAAATAAATAACAGGAATTCTAAAACAAGTAAGTAAAGATAGAAAAAAAGTTTAAAAAGTACACGATCGCTAAGCAACTCTGGCAGGCAGCCGCCCGAGTCGGCGCCGGAACCATTTACTGTGCCCGTCGACGGGTGCGTTCTCCGGAGGTTTCCAGGCATGGATCCATCCATTCTGGTTCTGGTTCTGGTTTTTCCCGCGTGTCTAGTGACCGACAAGTTCTCATGGGGTAGACGTCGACGTGTGTTTTCTGAACACATTCTCCGAACTGGATGAGAACACAAACCTAGAATAGAAGTGTCAAGAACGAGAACAAACAGTGTCTTCAGTTCAGAGAGAGAGAGAGAGAGAGAGAGAGAAGAGAGAGTGAGAGAATGAGACAGATGATTTTTTTCAAAAACAAAGTCGAGAGAAGTTTAAGATGAGGAGCAGGGAGGAGGGAACGTGAAATCACATTTCACATTGTCTCGAGGCTTTTGGCAGCACTCAAGATAAAAACCCCTTTTTAGCCACAAAATAGATTTGAATATGAGCCGCGGAAGGACAGACAGTAAAATGGGGAAAGTAGGGAGGAATTTGTCTGGGGAGAATTGGTGAGAGAGAGAGAGAGAGACAGAATGAGGGAATAATAGAGAAAAATGAAAAAAGAGAGAGCGAGAGAGAGAGAGAGAGAGAGAGAGAGAGAGAGGCAGAGAGACAGAGTGAGGCACAATGGGAGACAGAGAGACAGAATGAGAGAATAATGGAAAGAGAGAGAGAGAGAGAGAGAGGCAGAATGAGAGAGAGCGACAGCAAGAGCGAGATACAGAATGGGAGAATGATAGAGAGAGAGAGAGGAAGAGAAAGCGGAGAGAGAGAGAGAGGCAAATTGACGGAGAGAGAAAGAATGAGGGAATGATAGAGACAGATAGAAAGCAAGAGGGGGATAGAGCAAGAGAAAGCAAGAGCGACAGAGAGCGGCAGATTGACAGAGGGAGTGAGAGAGAGAGAGAGAGAGAGAGAGAGAGAGGATAGAAAGACAGAATGATATGAGAGGAGAGGAGAGAGAGAGGGCAGAGAGAAAGGACAGTTTGGTAAACAGAGACAATGTAGAACGGGTGTGTGTGTGAGTGTGTGTGCGTGCGCGTGCGTGTGTGTTCTTGTGCCTTGCGCACGTGGCTGCCGTCAGCTTGCACGTGTGTGTGTGTGTGTGTGTGTGCGTGTGTGTATGCGTGTGTGTGCGTGTGTGTGCGTGCAGACGGGAACGTCGGCTGTCAAGACGTTCCCATGTGATCCCCGAGCGAAGCAGACGTCTCTGCAAACTACCGCATTATAAACAAAAAAAACATGTTCCCACCCGATCACGTTACCAATACACTGATTTGAGAATGTTTCACCGGAGGTGTCAAAGTCAAAATGCAAGTACAAGTGTAATTAGGAAATGGAAATGAGTTGTAATACATCATTCATATTCCAGGGGAATGACAGACAAACTTCGGAAATAAAAATAGAGGAAAATAGAAAAAGCTAACTTGGTGAGAAGCAACCGAACTGTCAAAGTCATTCTTCTAACGATGACGAATCATACCTATTCATAAGCTGGGCAGTGCTTTCCCATAACCACTTGCAGACAAAGTGCGTTCATTTGCATAACAACAAAGCGAAAAAAAATTACATATCGTAAAAAGTGTTGTTGTTATTATTTCGTGTTGGCCTCTTATCGGAGAATCACCATGTTTTGTTTTATCACGCTTTTCTCTTCGTAGGCTACTCCTCTAAGACTCTTTACACGAGGTAGATGAAGGAGGCTTGTCGCTTTTTATTATTAGAAGTCGATTTTTGTATTCATTTTGAAGGTGACCTCTCACCCTAACCCCAGAAAAACAACTAAAAATGAAAAGCCGTAACATGCAAACTGACAGCACCCTGACTCCATTTGCAGTACAGTAAAAGCCCCTGTCAGACAAAATCACAGGTCGTGTAGTGAACATCGACACCTTGAGTCACTTCAACACCGACCGGGAACAAAACACAGAAGCTACGCACGAGTCAGATAATTATGTACAAATGTGCGCGTGGTTACAATAAATTAATAAATAAATGCATCACCTACCTTCATTGCCTCTTTCTCCTCTGTCTCCACCTGTACTGTAGCGAGAGAGACAGACAGAGAGACAGACAGACAGACAGAGAGACAGACAGACAGAGAGACAGACAGCCATCCTAAGATATCAGCCAATTCCATTTTTACAACCTCTAGTACAAGAATTTCTCTTATCTCATCTTACATCACACTGTGGAGAGTGTGTGTGTGTGTGTGTGTGGTTTAAGCAGCCTCACCTGGCCCCGATTCAGGCTGATTACAGTCTGGGGCTGCAGGGTGAGGCTGCACACCTGTGGTGCATTTAGCTAATCAGCGCACACAGGTTAAACCAGCCATCACCACACACACACACACACACTCAGGGAGCGCTAGCAGCTTGCAGGTGTACCATCTGCTGTCATTCAACAACAAACTCCACAATTAACCCGTTTACCATCAGAGGCCTGTGTGTCCTATTTGTCGATTTTTTTGCAAACAAGGAATGAGCTTTTGTGCAATTGGTGCCTAACATTGAACATTAAACAGAGAGTAATAACAAAGAAGAAAATAAAAAAAAGCTACATTTGTATATATATATAAAAATATATATATAAATATATATATACTTTAGCCTATATATATACTGTATATATATATATATATATATATATATATATATATATATTAGTGGTGGGACTCGATTACAAAATTAATCTAATTAATTAGAGGCTTTGTAATTAATTAATCGCAATTAATCGCATATCAATATTTGACACGAGAAGCAACATTTTTCAATTCAAATGGATTTTGGTATACGAGTGAATCAATGAATAGACATATACATACGTTCAAGCAGCTAAATCCTGTTTATTTTAGCTACACAGACCAACAGTTTAACATAAAGTGCCATCTCTACCATCTAAAATGGTAACAACAGCAACAAAAAAACGGTCAAACGCGGTCTCTTCCGGTCCGTCCATATTTGAGCCTACAATTCGTCCACTGAGAAACGTTCCGTGGTGTTTGGAGTGCAAAAATAAAGTGCGATTAAAATGCGTTAATTAGTTTTAACACGTTATTTTTTCTGTAATTAATTAATCGTAATTAACGTGTTAAAGTCCCGGCCCTAATATATATATATATATATAAAATAAGCAATACGTTTGCCGTGTTGCACCAAAAATGCTACGCACACACACATGTGGTAGGCATGTACTGTAGGTCGGGACTGTGCATTTGTCTATGTGTACGCTGATATATTTTTTTAACCGATTGCACTGGTATTGATTGTTATTTCGAGGGTTATTTATATCACAACATGCATGGTTCAAGTGTCCCTGACCGATTTCCTTCGGGACAGTATGTTATCTTATCGTGTATACTTAGATATTGACAGCACATGTACACCTACCACACCCAAGGACACACATATAACACATATGACCACAACACCACACACACACACACACACCAGCATATACATGTGCGTAATCATATCACAAAACACAGATAAACCTTGACAGAGGGAGAGTGCCTGAGAGAGAGAGAGAATGAGAGGAGAGAGAGAGAGAGAGAGAGAGAGAGAGAGAGAGAGAGACGAGAGGAGAGGAGAGAGAGAGAGAGAGTTAGAGAGGAGGAGAGAGAGACCGGATGTCTTGGCAGCGTCCAGCTCTCTCTCTTCTCTCTTCCCTCCCTCTCTCTCTCTCTCTCTCTCTCTCTCTCCTCTCTCTCTCTCTCTCTCTCTCTCTCTCAGCACCTCCCTGAGTGTCCCGGGCACAGCGTCAACACTTTCTGCTGAGCGGGAGGAGAGAGGAGTGAGGAGGGTGGGCAGAGTATGGAAGCTGTCAGCCTCCATACTACCGCTGCCTCTGCAGTTTAGCCCGGGTGAGGGACGGGAGGGAGGGAGGGTGAGGGGGACGGAGAGGGTGAAACATGGAGGGAAGGGTGGGAGGGAGGGAGGGAGGGAGGGGAAGATGGAGGGATCGGAGAGGGAGGGGATGGAGGCAAGGGGGGTGGATGGGGGGGGGGGAAGGGAAGGGAAGGGAGGGAGGGAGTAGGGGAAACATGGAGGGATGAGGTGGGAAGGGGGGAGGGAGGGTGGGAGGGGGAGGAAGTGGGGGACAATGAGAGAGAGAGAGAGAGAGAGAGAGAGAGAGAGAGAGAGAGAGAGATTGATGGCACAGAAAGTGCAGCCAGACAACAATTAATTTAATGCAGAGGATTGTAGGTTGACACACACACACACACACACACAACACACACACACACACACACACACACACAGACACCCACACACACACACACACACACACACACACACACACACACACACACACACAAGATGCATACGAGATGAGGTTGCGAGCATTTAATATTTATTTTAATCCATTCAGATGAGAGTGCTTTCTATTTAAGCTTGTACATTACCGTATGCCTGTAAACACACTCTGCTATCTTACGCATAATCATGCATTATGATAATGCACACAGCAATGTACGACTTGGTTGCAGCAGAGCAAATTAAAGTGCATTTTTAGCGTTATTTGCATTTGAATTAACCGCACACATGAGTTTCGGTGGAGGCAGACACAGGCTAAAAGCAGACGAACAGACACAACACACACCCCCCCACACACACACACACACACACACATTTACACACACGCCTGACGTCTCAGAATGTCCCCAAAAAAAAAAATACTACAATT
>PIJE02001242.1:27500-67500 GCA_002895965.2 Coryphaenoides rupestris | reverse complement strand
TTGTTGGGCATGATTATGATAAATGTCACAGAATATTAAACAGGTTATTAGCCATTTTTTGCAAGTAGACCGTTGAAGAGATATCGCTTGGATACAGGTTTCTAATCAGTGACTGCTGTGCATAAACTATATTGATTCCCATTTGCCTAAATAAAAATGAACGGTAAAATAATTATTATACGATTCATAACAACAACATATGAGGTGTAGTAAATTATGAATGCGAACATTTTGTATTTCATAACATGGAATGGCAATCTCCGATCTCCAATCTCCTGTCTAATTTAGATGGAAAAACTCACAGCAAGTCAGTGTTTGTAATTTTTAGTCTTGATGAATTAAATGTATGTCCTGTTATTTGTCTGTCCTGTTTTAATCTTGCTTTGTGAACTACTTGTTGTATGAAAGGTGCTGTATACTGTATGTATACGGTCCCTATTTGAGCTGGTGTGTGTGTGTGTGTGTGTGTGTACGTGCGTGTGTGTGTGTGTGTGTGTTGTGTGTGTGTGTGTGTGTGTGCGTGTGCGTGCATGTAAAAGTTTGCTTCGGTTGACGCAAGTTTGTTTTTGGGTTGGGCTACTGCATACCTTCTTTTGTTGAGGTTGAGTTTCATCACCACAAACCGCATCTGGTCTCTGTGTTTCCGACCCCTTGCGACACCACCACCACCACCCACCATCACCACCACCACCACCACCACCACCACCACCACCAACACACCGACATAACACCTTTTTAGATTTTCAAACCTAAATCACGGATTTGCTGAAACAATGACAACAACAAAAGAAACACACCGTTTGCTTGACTTGTCAGCGAAGCGTACGAACACGAGGATCAGATCAGAGTGATGGATCACTTTAATAAAATGTAAAAATAATTAAACGTGCGTTGAAGAGAAATTGATACGCCGTAAAAAATTTCCCCACACAGTAAAAACAAGCGCTTGAGGCATGGATAAAAAAAGGGGGTTAAAAAAACCCACACACACTTCAAAGTGCAAGCTTCGACACGGTGCGTTCTATTTCCCACTGGGAACACCTGTAAATAGTTGCTCTCTCTCGTCTCTCTCTCTCCTCTCCTCTCTCCTCTCTCCCTCTCTCTCTCCTCTCCTCTCCTCTCTTCTCTCTCTCTCTCTCTCTCTCTCTCCTCTCTTCATCTTCTTCCCTCGTCTCTCCCATCTCTCCTCCTCTCCTCCTCTCTCCTCTCTTGCATCTCGTCCTCTCTCTTCTCTCTCTCTCTCCTCTCTCTCTCGGGCGTGCGTGCCCTGCGGTGTTTAAATGACCAATGCGAGTTGTGTGTGTCTTGATAGGCCCTGTGTCACTGTGCTGGTCGGTAAACACCACTAATGCCGACCAGCGTAGCGCACGCGCGCAGACGATGGTGCACTTCAGCCAGATTCACCATTCAACGTGCATGCTGTGTTCCTCATAACCATTACTCCGTCTCCCCTCCCTCTGCACAACACACACACACACACACACACACACACGCGAACACACACAGCGGCGAGCCGGGGTGGGTGCTGCCGATGTCGAACGATATATACACAAAGCACAGGTAGACACGGACGCCTCGAGCCAAGTCTTTGTAGATAAAAGGCAGCGTGTGGCGCGCACACACACACACACACACACACACACACACACACACACACACACACACACACACACACACACACACACACACACACACACACACACACACACACACACACACACACACACACCACACACACACACACACACACACACACACACGCGCACGCACACACACACGTCCGCGCGGCGTTGCCGACGTGATCACATGACCCCAACTCCTCTCTCCTCCTCCTCCTCCTCTTCCTCCTCTCACGAAGAGAACACAAAATGCAACGACACTGAAGAACTGAACTGAAGATACTTTTTTTTTTCTTCGTTGTTTATTTGAAATAATTTCCCCCCATTCTCCACTTCATCAACATAATAATAATAAATACAAATATATTGCTCCGAAACAAATAAATTACACGTGTGACCGTTTTGTCTTGTGTTTCATTCAATACAAACATATCCTTCGAGGGACAACAGTGGCCTATAACACTTACAGTATGTACATTAAGTGGCTGAGCCCAGACTTAGCACAGAAGATCATTACGACGACAACAACCAACAACAAGAGATTAAGGCAGAAAGCATCTGATTGTGAAGCATTCTCAAGGTCAAACAAGGTCAAACACTCAAATCACAGTGGAGCTCGACATGTGCTCGATATCTGCTGATTGGTTAAAAACAAAACAAAAAACGGACAGAAATATACAGCAAAAGCGCTAATGTCAGAGAAGAAGAAGAAGAATCCGTAACTTTTTCTTGCTTACAAAGTTATAGTTGTCTATTTGTAAGAGTTTTAACTTTCCCCCGAAAGACAGTGAGACAGCATTGCGTTAGCATATGGGCCCCCCCGCCCCGACCGCGCGCAACGCTGACTTTAATCGAGCGGTTTATTTGTTTTACTAAATGATCTGTACTCCTTTAACTCATTGGCTTGCTTCAAGTGCGATTTGGTAAAAAAAAAAGAAAAGAAAAAGACGGAAAGAAAGTTGTACAAAAAAAGCCGTCGACGCACAGGAGACGAGCTCGCAGGTAAGTCGTTGCGGCTGCTATCGTGTCAATTAGCAATTAGCCGTCTCCCCGGGGAGAGATCGGGTAACGGGGTAATCTCGCCGCGCGTTGCAGCGTTTACCACGACGCGCGCTTTTCTTCGGTTATGTCTTACTTACGTCACTTGAAGACGTTAATTATTGCCGATCATTTCTGTTCCACGTGTCGGTAATTCGCTTAAAAAAAAATAAAACGTCAAAGACCGCTTCATCTCCCGCGTTCGCATTTACAGGTCGCACGTAATAACAGCCTGAAAAAAACACACTTTGTACAGCACCGAAAATAACAACAAAAGCAAGTGTGTGTGTGTGTGTGTGTGTGTGTGTGTCACAGAATATTCTTAAATACAATACTACATCATAGTATACCAATATTTCTACAGTGCATTATCCTCTGTCTATATCGGTCTCTCTCTATATATATATATATAAATATATATACTGTATAAAACAACGGTGTGTTCGTTCACAACCACGAGGATTTGTTTCCGTTGCGCAAACTTCGGTCTAGTTCACGACATTGTAAGGCTCCTTGTGAGAGGATCGTCTGTGGAGAACACCGGAGTCGTCTTCGAGTGGCAAAAAGTACTGATGCAGTACAACAGTATCACACAACACGTGTCGATAAAGCAAAACACAAACAAAATCGGTAAAACGTCATAAACCGCCCATCGGTGTGTGTCTCTCTCGCTCTCTCACACACACACACACACACAAACGCACACAGTAAGTGTTAAATTTAAATAGCACCACACATGAATCGTGTATTTATACTTTACAGAACGCGTCATCCCCGCGTAAGATGTAAGTTCAAAACTACCGTCCGATTTTTTGTCTTTCTTTCCGTTACATTCAGGAGCAGTCGATTGCATAACCAGTAAGAATTAAGACCATGAGTTTTAAAACGACGGCGCGCTAAAAATACACCCAAATGCAAATGCTTGATGCTCATCAAAACTAAATCACTCTGCTTCACAAACAATTAACTTTTCTGTCGTTACGACGTCTCGGGAGACTTCCCAAATGAGAAAATAGCAAATGAATGAGCACGGAGAAAAAAAAAGAAAACGTTTGAAAAGTTTTGCGGGACAATAACTTGGTTCATTAACGTACCGAATTATGAAAACGGCTGTCGCTAAATGCGTCGATGTTCGCTAATAAGTGTGTCGTTATGTTTTTTTTTTGCCAGTGATAGATTCGCTGTTGATGAATATAACGTACGAGAAAAGTTAAGCCCAGAGTTGAACACTGACGACGACTGCTGGGGACTATGGGGACGATGGTCAACGACCCAGTGCGACCCAGACCTACAGAGAGCTATGGCAGCAGAGCGGTGACCTGCGTTCAACTCCCAGCTGAAAGATTCTGGGTTCGAGCCCCCGTGTCTGAAGGCACTTTTTTGGATCTTTGAGTCAGATGCTCCAACCCCTGCTTTCTCCTTAATCACATGTATTGACTTTTTTTGGATGAAAGAATGTGCTAAACACGTCTAAAATTGAAAACCATAAACCAATTGAGGACCGATGGATTCTCGTGCTTTTGTATGTTTGCGAGTTATTTGGCGTCATTTCATTTTTACGAGCGAGAGAAAAGCGCAAAGAGGCAGCAATACATTCGCCCTCCATGAAACAAAAGGTTGATAGCAAACAAACTGATGAAGAGATTGTCAAATATTGATTTTAGAATTCACGGGACACATCTTTTACGTGGGGTCTCAGAAAAACACCGCTGAATTAAACATCGTTTGGAGAATAAACGTTGGACGTATAATCACACAGACGGGTACAAACTTCTCTCTGTCAGCATTTTTTAAAGCTCGCAGAGGATCCATATCCTTGTCTTTGGCAATTATCATGAGTAGCGAGGCTGCTGGATTCCCGACAAGATGAGCCGACGATTCCGTGACGGGAAATTACAAAAGGTTAATGGGCTGATAAACAAAAAATGTCTGAACGTGACCTGAAGTTTTGGGTGCCTTTCAAACTTCGACGTGAATCGTTTTCTCTGAAGTCACGACTTATTCGTCGAATTATAAGGACCTGCCTGGAAAATCTTGGCCAAAAATTGCATAATACAACTGATATAGCGTTACTTAAAGGTATACAGCAGACTACTGTGATTCAAGGTGTTGGTGTCTCCGGCATGAGACCAACTGCAATATAAAAGGCGTTAGTGATCACTTCCTGACTGCCCATATATGGGCGGTACCTCACAGGTGACGGTAGCGGAACCAGGCTCACTTCCGCTAGACACAAGCTGGCGGCCATTTCTATATCAAGCTACACATTGACGGAGAACGGTCGCTGGCTTTTGGCCGTTAAGGCAAATTTGGCCGTTTTTTGGAATTTTGATTCACAGTTACAGTAGCACAATTTGAATGTCAAAATTCTCGTTTGACATTTCTACAGGGGAAATTATGTTGAACGTATTTTATTTTTACATAAGAGACACTGCGAGGGAAATCATTGACTTTGATTGGCTGAGACGATTGACGACCCCAGCCAATCGCGAGGCCTGCTCCCAGGATCCGATCGACTGTCGCTGCCGCCGCCGCCGCCTATAAGCAGGAATCCCATCCCATCTGCAGGTCCGAGGCGTTGAGGAAGTCCGCGGAGAAGACGCTGATGGGCGTGGGCGGGGCCAGCGGCGCCAAGTGGGCGGGGAACATGTCCTCGCCGAGCCCCTCCCCCGCCGTGCCCATGGTGAGGTCCAGCCACTCCATCACGTCCACCATCTGCTCCCCGGCGCCGCCCCCTAGGTGCGACGACGGCGGGGGCGGCGGCGTCGGGTGGTGGTGGTGCAGGTCAAAGGTGTCCATGGGGGACGGCGGGTGGTCCAGGATGCTGGAGGAACTCAGCAGTTGGCTGTGGAGGTCGTCAATCAAAGTCAGCGGGGGGCTGCCGGGCTCCACCCCCCCCAGCAGGGGCGCGCCCGTGGTGCTCTCCAGGAAGTCCTCCAAGCGCCCGCCGCCGCCATGGAACTCTGCTTCTTTTTTTTCTTCTTCTACGATTATTTCCTCTTTGACGTTGATGGCAGAGGTGGAGGTGGCGGGGGTGGTGGCGTTGGGGGCGTGTCCAGGCTCCTCTTGTGGACACGGCGCGGGCTGTTGCCGTGTGTTGAGGTACGACAGCACTTGGTTAATGGCGTTTGGGAAGTTCAGGTACTGGAAGGGTGTCGGTGAGGTCGGGGGGGACAGCACCAGCTGTAGCGGGGAGAGAGGTGGAGGAGGAGGTGGAGGAGGTGGAGGTGGAGGAGGAAGAGGAGAGTGGAGAGGGATGCTGGCGTGGAGGCCATCCAAGGATGGGTCCGGAGAGGGTTTGAAGGAGGACGATATTTCTGGAAATAAAAATACAAATAAATAAAATCACATGCAGCCCGAATTTGACGTTTTCACTCTAATCTGAGATTATTACTTTTTTAATATTTTGAAAATTGTGTTCTCTCTTACCGCCGGTTTGAAACAAGATGTCAAAGAGGTCGTCCGTGTTTTCCTACAACGCGGGGAGCAGAAAGTTAACTCATCTTGCTCATGTCGGTACATTTGGTTCCTTCAAACTGTTCGCCAGAAATAGTTCTAGTTAATCTGTGCACGTTTTCCTTAAATGATGTTAAAATCACAAAGATAAGATATGCACCCCGTCCCAGCTTTAAAAGTTATTTATAATACTCAATATTCAATACTTCTGCATTCATAGGCTATATTCCCCACGCCTACAGCAGATGTGTTTTCTTTTTTACATTACATTACTTTATTATGCATATTGTGTTATATATATATATAGGTGTGTGTGTATATATGTGTATATTTTCAATGCATGTATATATCTAGATTTTTCTCTTCTTGTTATTTCTTTAAGAGTTTCACTGTTCAGAATGGTTGTGATGTACATGTGACAATAAAACACTTTGACTTTGACAGACCTTGTGAGAGAACGACGAGGGCAAAGTGTCAGAAGAAAAGCAGATAATAAGGTCAAAGCAGGACACCTACTCTGTAACCGGGAGAGGAGGCCGGTGTCCCCAGAGACGCCGGGGACAGAGGACTGAACAAGGAGCTGTGGTCCAGGGCAGAGAACACCTCGTTGGCAGCGTTTAATTGGATGATTACACTCGGGGAGCGTTACGCGCACCAGGTAGCGATGCCGTAATTAGACACCTAAACGGGGTGTCTAATCGGCCCGCAATTATACCTGACTGGGTTGCCACGGGAGACGGATGGCTCTGTTGTCCCTGCTGCTGTGGTGGCGGCAGCGGCGGCGGCGGCGGCGAGGGGTTACCGAGAGCTCCTCCCCCCGCGCCTCCGGCCCCCGGCTCTGCGGCTCCCCCTGCTGGCGGTTGGCAGGAGGAGGAGGAGGAGGAGGAGGAGTTGGTGGCGGTGAGGGTTGTGTTGGGGGCGGGGGCGGGGCCGGAGGCGGGGCTGTGCAGCTCCTGATAGGCCCGGAGGCGCTCGATGAGGTCGCTCTTGGTGCCGGAGACGGTCAAACGACGCTGCTTCAGCTCTGACTTCAGCCCTGCCACCTGAGAGAGAGAGAGAGAGAGAGAGAGAGAGAGAGAGAGAGAGAGAGAGACGAGAGAGGAGGGAGTGAGAGAGAGAGAGAGGAGAAGGAGAGAGAAAGGGAGAGAGAGAGAGGGGGAGAGACAGAGAGAGAGAGAGAGACAGAGAGAGAGAGAGGAGAGAGAGAGGGGAGAGACAGAGAGGAGAGAGAAAGAGCGAGAGAGGAGAGGAGGGAGAAGGTAGAGGAAGAGAGAGAGAGAAGGAGAGAGAGAGGAGGAGAGAGGGAGAGGAGAAGGAGAGAGGAGAGAAGGAGAGAGAGAGAGAGAGAGAGAGAGAGAGAGAGAGAGAGAGAGAGAGAGAGAGAGAGAGAGAGAGAGAGAGCAAGAGAGAGAGAGAAGGAGAGAGAGAGAGAGAGAGAGAGAGAGAGAGAGAGAGAGAGAGAAAAGGAGAAAGAGAGAGAGGGGGGATTGGAGAGAGAGACAGAGAGGGGGGAAGAGGAGAGAGCGAGAGAGAGAGGAGAGAGAAAGGAAATAAATAGGAGAGAGAAAGAGCAAGAGAGAGAGAAAGAGAGATAGAGAGGAGAGAAGAGAGAGGGAGAGAGAAAGGGAGAGAGGGAGAGAGGGAGAGAGGGAGAGAGGGGTGAAAACAAGGCATAGAAAAGGAAATAAAATCCCCAAATAGCTCGACAACAGGTAAAGTGAGGTTGAGCAGGAGCCAATAAAAAAAATCTTTAAATGTAAAAAAAATAAACCCAAGGGAAAGGAAGCCAACACCGCAGAGTAGCGAGGCTGCTGGATTCCCGACAAGATGAGCCGACGATTACGTGACGGGAAATTACAAAAGGTTAATGGGCTGATAAACAAAAAATGTCTGAGCGTGACCTGAAGTTTTGGGCGCCTTTCAAACTTCGACGTGAATCGTTTTCTCTGAAGTCACGACTTATTCGTCGAATTGTGAGGACCTGCCTGGAAAATCTTGGCCAAAATTGCATAATACAACTGATATAGCGTTACTTAAAAAGTATACAGCAGACTACTGTGATTCAAGGTGTTGGTGTCTCCGGCATGAGACCAACTGCAATATAAAAGGCGTTAGTGATCACTTCCTGACTGCCCATATATGGGCGGTACCTCACAGGTGACGGTAGCGGAACCAGGCTCACTTCCGCTAGACACAAGCTGGCGGCCATTTCTATATCGAGCTACACATTGACGGAGAACGGTCGCTGGCTTTTGGCCGTTAAGGCAAATTTGGCCGTTTTTTGGAATTTTGATTCACAGTTACAGTAGCACAATTTGAATGTCAAAATTCTCGTTTGACATTTCTACAGGGGAAATTAGGTTGAACGTGTTTTATTTTACATAAGAGACACTGCGAGGGGAAATCATTGACTTTGATTGGCTGAGACGATTGACGACCCCAGCCAATCGCGAGGCCTGCTCCCAGGATCCGATCGACTGTCGCTGCCGCGCCGCCGCCTATAAGCAGGAATCCCCATCCCATCTGCAGGTCCGACGGCCTTGAGGAAGTCCGCGGAGAAGACGCTGATGGGTGTGGGCGGGGCCAGCGGCGCCAAGTGGGCGGGGAACATGTCCTCGCCGAGCCCCTCCCCCGCCGTGCCCATGGTGAGGTCCAGCCACTCCATCACGTCCACCATCTGCTCCCCGGCGCCGCCCCTAGGTGCGACGACGGCGGG
This sequence comes from Coryphaenoides rupestris, assembly GCA_002895965.2. NCBI lineage: Eukaryota > Metazoa > Chordata > Actinopteri > Gadiformes > Macrouridae > Coryphaenoides > Coryphaenoides rupestris. Next base: position 58,671 of record PIJE02001242.1, on the reverse strand, counting down.
CGCGGCGGCGTCGGTGGTGGTGGTGCAGGTCAAAGGTGTCCATGGGGGACGGCGGGTGGTCCAGGATGCTGGAGGAACTCAGCAGTTGGCTGTGGAGGTCGTCAATCAAAGTCAGCGGGGGGCTGCCGGGCTCCACCCCCCCCAGCAGGGGCGCGCCCGTGGTGCTCTCCAGGAAGTCCTCCAAGCGCCCGCCGCCGCCATGGAACTCTGCTTCTTTTTTTTCTTCTTCTACGATTATTTCCTCTTTGACGTTGATGGCAGAGGTGGAGGTGGCGGGGGTGGTGGCGTTGGGGGCGTGTCCAGGCTCCTCTTGTGGACACGGCGCGGGCTGTTGCCGTGTGTTGAGGTACGACAGCACTTGGTTAATGGCGTTTGGGAAGTTCAGGTACTGGAAGGGTGTCGGTGAGGTCGGGGGGGACAGCACCAGCTGTAGCGGGGAGAGAGGTGGAGGAGGTGGAGGAGGTGGAGGTGGAGGAGGAAGAGGAGAGTGGAGAGGGATGCTGGCGTGGAGGCCATCCAAGGATGGGTCCGGAGAGGGTTTGAAGGAGGACGATATTTCTGGAAATAAAAATACAAATAAATAAAATCACATGCAGCCCGAATTAGACGTTTTCACTCTAATCTGAGATTATTACTTTTTTAATATTTTGATAATTGTGTTGTCTCTCTTACCGCCGGTTTGAAACAAGATGTCAAAGAGGTCGTCCGTGTTTTCCTACAACGCGGGGAGCAGAAAGTTAACTCATCTTGCTCATGTCGGTACATTGGGTTACTTCAAACTGTTCGCCAGAAATAGTTCGAGTTAATCTGTGCACGTTTTCCTTAAATGATGTTAAAATCACAAAGATAAGATATGCACCCCGTCAACGAGAGGAAATATCCCAGCTTTAAAAGTTATTTATAATACTCAATATTCAATACTTCTGCATTCATAGGCTATATTCCCCATGCCTACAGCTGATGTGTTTTCTTTTTTACATTACATTACTTTATTATGCATATTGTGTTATATATATATATAGGTGTGTGTGTATATATGTGTATATCTTCAATGCATGTATATATCTAGATTTTTCTCTTCTTGTTATTTCTTTAAGAGTTTCACTGTTCAGAATGGTTGTGATGTACATGTGACAATAAAACACTTTGACTTTGACGTTGAACAGACCTTGTGAGAGAACCATGAGGACAAAGTGTCAGAAGAAAAGCAGATAATAAGGTCAAAGCAGGACACCTACTCTGTAACCGGGAGAGGAGGCCGGTGTCCCCAGAGACGCCGGGGACAGAGGACTGAACAAGGAGCTGTGGTCCAGGGCAGAGAACACCTCGTCCTGCTGCTCCTGGAGGCGAGAAGGAGAAGTGAGGAGAGGGGAGGAGAGGAGGAGGAGGAGAGGAGAGGAGAGGAGAGGAGAGGAGAGGTGAGGAGAGGGGAGGGGAGGGGACAGGAGAAGGAGAGGAGAGGAGAGGAGAGGGGAAGGAGAGGAGGAGAGGAGAGGAGAGGAGAGCAGAGGAGAGGAGAGGAGAGGAGAGCAGAGGAGAGGAGAGGAGAGGAGAGGAGAGGAGAGGAGAGGAGAGGAGAGGAGAGGAGAGGAGAGGGAGGCAGGGGGAAGGCGACAGGAGAAGGAGGAGAGGAGAGGAGGAGAGGAGAGGAGAGGAGAGGAGAGGAGAGGAGAGGAGAGGGGACAGGAGAAGGAGGAGGAGGAGGAGGAGAGGAGAGGAGAAGTGAGGGAGAGGGAGAAGAGGAGAGGAGAGGAGAGGGGAGGAGAGGAGAGGGGAGGAGAGGGGAGGAGAGGAGAGGAGAGGAGAAGGAGGAGGAGGTCGAGGGGAGGAGAGGTGAGGGGAGGAGAAGGGAAGGGGTATGAAAGGAGGAGAGAGGAGAAGAGGAGTAATAAGAGTTGGGGGAGAGAAGAGACAAAGAGAGGAGAGAAAAGGAGGAGAGGAGAGAAGAGAGGAGAGAAGATAAAACATTTAAATCTCAAAATATTCCCGTGGATGAGGTGTCTACACTGTGTTTCATCACTGAGGTGTTCGGGTCTTCATAGTATTTGTACCGTTTTGACCGAGGTCAACAACACGTCACTCCCCAAAGTGTCGTTGTCCATGAATGACGGCAGGAAGTGGATGTCCCCCTGCTGGGATTGGTCGGTTGTAACTTGAGGTCCCGCCTCCTATTTGAAACGGACCAATCAAAAACGGAAGTGAAGTTACAATACGATAAGGCAAAGTTACGTTGACCGAAAGTCACTTCTTGATCAATTTTGATTTGAAAGGTTTAGATAAGTTCACTGCGTAACGTTTTCAGACATAAATGCTGTCATCGACCTTTCTGTTTCTGTCGTCTGATTGGTTGTTAGGACTGTCAACCAAAGGAGATGATTGGCCAGGAAGCAAAGGCGTAGATTGATGGCCCTAAAAAAAGGAACAGAAAATGCAGTTGACAACGATCTCAAAGTCAGCTTGAAGTAAATACAAAAGGAGACACTCTGACACTCTCAGTATCTGCACCTTTAGCGTGACTTGTGCGGCCGCCATGTTGTCCGCCGCCGCGCCGGCCTTTTGCATCTCGGACACGTGATTGGTCAGCGCCACCAGGAAGTGGTTTCCGTTGCCGTCGGTGAGCAGGGCCGGGGCGACCACCGTCTTCAGGCAGTCCAGGTTGAAGGAGGTGGTGGAGGAGGAGGAGGCGGAGCTAGCTGCTGGTTGACGAGCAGTTGGGACCCCTTAAAAGAAACCAGAGCTCTCAGTTACGGCGTCCATGTTTGACCGATATACTCTTTTTACGACTTTAGGGATTAGCGTTTAGCATCTTTCTCTCCGTCTTTGTTTTGGATTCATTTTATTATTAAGGATCTCAAAGTTGAATTACTAAGAATAAGGATGCCTGCAGGAAATGGAAACTGGGGGTTGAATGCAGAACATTGTGAGTTCAACCAAGATTTACTCATCTACCTCAGCAGTCACACGTCAAGGGCATTTAGGGGTCATTTCCCAGCAGTAGCTCCAGGATATTTGAGAAGAAAATCTATGTTTTTTGTTGCTGTCCTGTGTGTGTGTGTGTGTGTGTGTGTGTGTGTGTATAAAACGCCTTAATCTTATCGTACTCTGAATGTCTGTGATCGTTACGTTACGTTGTTCATGGTCAATTGGGGGGAGGGGGCCGGGAGTGTTTGCACCTCTACTTGCTTCCCTACCGTTTTGGAGTTAGGGAAGCAAGTAGAGGTGCACCAGCACAAGATACATACAGAGGGATCATTGTGCGTAGGTTGTGTGTGTGTGTGTGTATGTGTGTGTGTGTGTGTGTGTGTGTGGTGTTGTGTATGTGTGTGTGTGTGTATGTGTGTGTGTGTGTGTGGCGCCTGTCAAACAGACCTGATTTTCCCGCTTGGCTGCTGCTGTCTGCAGCTGCTGCTGCGTGCTGCACCGTCCGGCTGCTGCTGCTGCTGCTGCTGCTGCTGCTGGTGCTGTCTGCTGCGGAGCCTTGGCTTGTCGGGGCTCTGATGGCTGCAGCTGCGCTGCTGCTGTTGCTGCTGCTGCTGCTGGGGCTGCTGCTGCTGCTGTCTGCTGCTGGGGCTGCTGCTGCTGCTGCTGCTGCGTGCTGCTGCTGCACTGCTGCTGCGCTGCTGTTGCTGTTGCTGCTGCTGTTGCTGTTGCCTCAGGAGCACCTGTTGCTTCAGCTGGGCCTGGCTCTGGCTCTGCCTGGGCTGCTGCTGCTGCTGCTGCGTTGCTGCTGCTGCTGCTGCTGCTGCTTGAGCTGCTGCTTGTGGGACTTCTTCTTCCTGCTAGCTGACTTGCATACTAGGCTTTTGTACATGCTGCCGACTTGTAAATGTTTGTGTGGGACTTCTTCTTCCTCCTTGCTGACAGAGGGTCTTGGGAGCTGTCTGCTGCTGCTGTTCTGTGCTGCGTGTAGGGTTCTGCTGCTGCTGCTTCTGCTGAGACACAAAGCTAGGGTTCTGCTGCTGAAGGTTCTACTGCAAATTTAACCGCTTAGAAACACACAAGCGCCTATTGTGAAAATGAATTGTGAACTACTCTCGAATGCAATAACCCCCCAACTCCAAAACGGTAGGGAAGCAAGTAGAGGTGCACCAGCACAAGATACGTACAGAGGGATCATTGGGCAATAGCGTCTTATGAGGTTATTGTGTGCGTGGCTGCAAAATGCGTTTGAGCGCGAGGCGAGATAAGTGCAGTTTGGACATCCATGCCTCTCGCGACTAAACGCTTGGTGTTTGATGCCTAAACCGATGTTGCCCCACTGTCTTATGATGTACTCATGCCCATCTGTGTTGCGTGCAGATGCGTCGTGCCTCGTGGGGCCTGGGAAAGGAAACCAACACCGGGAGACAGAAGCAATAACACAAAATAATCCATCAACATTTCCCTGTGTCAGCTCAGAGCTGACAGGCTATTTCTCAACCCGGTGAGATGTCAGCTCCGTGGTATCACAGAGTCAAGGCCCCGCCCCCCCGCCATGGGGCCCTCCAATCACATTGGACAGCACTAAGGTTATGACCTCGGCCACTTATTATTAGCGTTGACATTAATATTCAGATGTCGCGAGCGAGGGGGGAACACGATGAAATTTGCGACCTCGTAAATCTCACCCCCTTGCAAGCCGTTCGATTGGCTGGTGGCGGGAATTATATGAATTAATATCTGCCCCAGTTATGGCTTGAAATCTGCTCAATTCTCCCTCCTGCGAAATCTCCTGAGGTGTTAAATATGACAGCAACAAGAGAGTCTCTGGCCTTTCCAATGCAGATCATCACCTCGAATACCACCGAGTCATCAACTCTGCACTCTGTCATGTAATTTCTTTGAGAAACTTGCTCGAGTAGCAAGCACTTAAATTGTGCTCCCTCAATATCAAAAGTATACTTTTGCTTTGGTTAAAGCGTCCTCATCATACCGCCGGGTGTGAGCCTGATTAGCCGCGACGAGTCGTTCCGGATTTCCCGACCGAGTGGACTGGACTGTACCAACTGGTCAACTGATGGAGTCCTCCAGCATCAAATCTAGGGTGGACACTCCCACGTGTGATGTCACTTCGTCACGGCGACAACTTTAGTCACGTGACCGAGTTTGAAACGCTCAGCTTCGTAATGGCGAGTCACGCCCACGCTCACACCCAGCGGTGGTGTGACAGGGCCCCTTTAAAAGCATCTGCTAAAATAACAAAAATCTCGGGCCACACTGCAGTACAAAGGTGACAGACGGACAGACAGACAGACAGACAGACAGACAGACAGACAGAAGGATAGCCAGAGGACAACCGCCGACCTTCATCTCATCCAGGTTGGGGGGCAGAGCCAGGGGGTTGGCCTCCCCAGCCCCAGAAGCCCTCTGGCTGGCAGAGGGAGCAGTGGTGGTGGTGGTGGTGTTGGTGGTGGTCCTGGATGGGGAGGAGGGGGCGGCAGTGGTGGCGGAGATGACGGAGGAGGAGGAGGAGGAGGAGGAGGACGACGACGAAGAGGAGGAGGAGATGGAGGAGGGTGCCGGCGGCGACGGGTGATCCCTGTACAGATGAGACAGATCTAAGTGTGGGGTACAGAGATACACAGATACACAGATACAAGCCCCCAGACAGACAGAGGCGGGGAATGTAATTCGGTGGCGCGTCATGGGAAAGTTGATTAGACACGACACCACCAGTGGCTCCGGTGGGGCCGAGGGCTAAGAACTGCACGCAGTTACTCCATCTAACTATAATTAGATGCATCTCTGCACGTATGCGTGTAAGTATGTATGTACTGTATGTATGTATGTATGTATGTACAGTATGTATGTATGTATGTACTGTTTGGCTGTCCTTCAATTTTCCCGACAACCGCTCATCCGATCGACTTCACACTTCGCGGCGAGTGTATTGCTATGGACCCGAGGAAGGCGCAGTAATGAGTGTTTGGATGTGCAGTTCTCAAGAGGTGCATCGCTGTGCGGAGTGTTCTTGAGGAAGCTGTGTAGTGTGTGTAGTGTGTAGTGTGTGTAGTGTGTGTGTGTGTGTGTGTGTGTGGTTGGTGGCAGGTTTAAGCAGCCTCACCTGGTCCCAACTTAAGAGTCTGGGGTTGGGGTGAGGCTGCATGCCCGGGATGCATTGACTCATCTAATCAGTGCACACGGGTTAAACCAGCCATCACTACACACACACACACACACACACACACGCACACACACACATGCACACACACACATGCACACACACAGCAGGGGACTGACTTGGGCACGGCGGGCAGGATGGTGGCGTAGCTGACGCCGTAGCTGTTGTTGCCGTTGCCATTCTGCTGTTGCTGCTGCTGCTGCTGCTGCTGCTGCTGTAGCTGTAGCTTCTGCTGGAGCTTCTGCTGGCTGAGGATCTGCAGCTGCAGGAAGAGCTGTTGTTGCTGCAGCAGCTTGCCGTACGACGAGTCCAGCTGCGGCGGCGCGGGGGGCTCCTTACCCCCGCCCCGCTGGTCCGGAGGCACGTACTGGTGGTACTTCAGCTTCCTGATCTGGGGAGGATAATGGTGATGAGGATGATAATGGTGGTCATGATGATGGTGGTCATGAGGATGGTAATGGTGGTGATGATGACGGTGATGAGGATGATAATGGCGGTGATGAGGATGATAATGGTGGTTATGACGATGGTGATGACGATGATAATGGTGGTTATGACGATGGTGATGAGGATGATAATGGTGGTGATGATGATGAGGATGATAATGGTGGTGATGATGATAATAGTAATGAGGATGATAATGGCAGTGATGACGATGGTGATGAGGATGATAATATGGGCGATGACGATGGTGATGATGAGGGTGACGGGGGAAAGAGTTACAAAAAAGGTAACACGACTTGCGACAAACTATGATGAAAAGTGAAGACTTAAGTGCATTATTAATCCCCAGACGGGACATTTTGGGAGTCTACACCTCTTATGGGAGTTAACTTTACTAGATTGCAAATGGACTCCGCCACGCTCCACGCCCCCCAAACCCCCTCACCCAACCCGGGGGAGTGGGGAGGGAGAGTTGTCTGAGAGTCATATCGATTGAAATTTGCTCGTGCGTTCCCAAAGTTGAAAATGTCAAAAAAAAAGGGAGAAAGCGAGAGACTAAAACATTAAAGATGATTCATCGATGACACAAGACTAGAGAGTACGTGCTCGGGTCTGCTCTCTACGCCGGGACCCTGACCCTTGGGGGAGACATGTGGGTGCATGGGTCACCTTGGGTTTCTCCTTGTCCTTCTTGGGCCTGTAGGTGGACGAGGACATCTTATGCTGTGGGGAGGGGAGAGAGAGGAGGAGAGAAGAGGAAGAGGGAGGAGGAGAGAGGAAGAGGAGAGAGGAGGGGAGAGGAGGAGAGAGGAAGAGGGAGGAGGAGGGAGGAGGAGAGAGGAGGAGGGAGGAGGCGAGAGGAGGAGGGAGGAGGAGGAGGAAGAGGCCGGGAGGAGGCCGAGATGAGGAGACGGAGGACGAGAAGAGGAGGAGGGACGAGGAGGGAGGAGGCCGAGAGAGGCGGGGAGGAGGAGGGAGGAGTAGGGAGGAGGAGGGAGGAAGAGGAGGGAGGAGGAGGAGACGAGGAGGGAGAGAGGAAGGAGGGAGGGGAGAGGAGGACGAGAGGAGGAGGGAGGAGGAAGAGGAGGCGAGAGGAGGAGGGAGGAGGCGAGAGGAGGAGGAGGAGGAGGGAGGAGGAGGAGAGAGGAGGAGAGAGGAAGAGCGAGAGGAGGAGATGAGGAGAGAGGAAGAGGAGGAGGAGTGAGGAGGAGGAGAGAGGAGGAGAGGAGGGGAGAATGTGGGAGAGAGGAAGAGAGAGGAGGAGAGAGGAGGAGAGATGGAGGAGAGAGGACGAGAGAGGAGGAGGGAGGAGGAGGGAGGAGGCGAGAGGAGGAGGAGGGAGGAGAGAGGGGAGGAGGAGGGAGGAGAAAAGAGGATGTTGAGTGGTGGGCGAGGGATGATGAGTATTGATATTTGTCTCGGTATAAAAATAACAGAGCCACCGCCGCAGGTCCGCGACGCACACTCGCTGATTAAGCATCGGCCACATTTAAAACGCTGTGCTTAAACTCTCGCAGCCCGGGAGATATTATTTTGGGAAACAAAAAAAAAAAAAAACCCCAAGGCTGCGAGGTAGGTCACTCTGTCACAGACTCATTACGAAACACTCGACGGGCTCGCCTGACAGGGGGCCGCAAAAACGCGATCGGACGGCTGACCTTCAGCGACAGCGGGCTGGGGGCCCGGTGAGAGGGCAGCGCCGACGTCTCATCGGTCAGATCCAGGGCGGAGGCGGGCTCGGCCGGGACAGCGGGGGCCAACGGCGGCACGGAGGGAGCGAGGAACTGGAAAGGATATTTTTGGGAGTATGAAGATCACGGCGGAGCGAATAAATCTGACTAAACTATAAATACTATGAAAAAATAAGTCGTGTAAGTAGTCGCAGTGTTGGAGCATTGCTAGCATTGTTTGCGGTAGTAGTAGTAGTAGTAGTAGGGACCACTATAAATAGTAGTAGTAGTAGTAGTAGTAGTAAACCACTATAAATAGTACTATTAATAGCAGAAATATTACGTCTATAATTAGCACTATAATTCGTGTGATAACATTAACATCCTATTGGTGATAGTTTGAGTTCTACGTCAAATAACCGAAACTATTATAAGTCCAATTAAACTAAAATAACGAGTTCATTTCGCTGAATAGTCGCTTTGGATAAAAGTCTGCCAAATGCCCAAATCTAAATCTAAATCTAAATCTAAATGTATTTTTTGCTGCTATCAGTGGGCTTCCGGCTCCTCCAGGGTGGAAGGCCTGGCGGCCGGGGGGGGCGGTACCTGCGTGGGGGAGGGTGCCAGCGCTTCGGGGGGGGGAGACGGCAGCAGGGGTCCCGGGGGCGCCTCGGGGGGGTCCTGGGAGCAGAGGGGCTCCGGGGAGAGGCTGTCGTTGCTGTCCTCGTCGAAGGAGGAGCTCTCTGCCGACGCCTTGGGGAAGTCTGTGTGCGTCCCCCCCCGCGGAGAACGGAAGCAGAGCAGAAGAAAAAGGGTCGAGGATTTTAAGACATTTTAACACATCAATGCACAGTTTATGTTCAGACAGCAGCGAAGCACATGCGGGGAGGAGGTCATGGCGAACGAACGGGTCAAACACGGGACCTTGGCAACCCAGAACACAGGGTTGGTCTTAATATTCTTTTTTTGGGGGAGAGTGGGTAGCCTCACACACACACACACACACACACACACACACACACACACACATTTACAGGACACCTACAAGTCATTACCAGGACCTCTTTTGCACAAGTCATGTGCCCGTTGTGCCCGCTCATCCGAACGCCTTCACACTCCACACACCGCACTTCCTCGGGACCTCGGCAGCACACCCCACCCGCCGAGTGTGAAGTCGATCGGATGTGAACGCTCGTCGAGGAAAATTGAAGGACACACACACACACACATACAAGGGGCGGCAATAGCTCAGGAGGTAAGAACGTTTGTCTGGCAACAGGAAGGTTGCTGGTTCGGCTCCGCCTAGCTAAGTGTCGAGGTGTCCCCTGAGCAAGACGCCACCTGACCCTAACTGCTCCTGACGTGTTGGTTGTTACCTTGCGTGGTTGACACCACCAAAGTTTTATCCAAAGTTGTATCCATGTGGTTGAGGAGCAGGTTGAGTTCAGGGGGGGGGGGGAGTCATTGTGCGCAGAGAGGATGGTTGAGCAGCAGGTTGAACCCAGGAGCTTTTCAACCCACGGTGGGAGTGTGAGTGGAACACCCTGGCCCCCCCCCCCCCCCCCCCCCCACACACACACACACACACACACACACACACACACACACACACACACACACACACACACACACACTCACCGGGACATTTAGCAGTCATTACCTGGAACCTTTCGTGCTCCTGGGAGGAACCTCTAGCAGCCTACTAACACACGCATGTGTACCCGCCGTACCTGTGGACTGTCGCACCTGTTTCTACTTCGAGCATCATGGCTTTCTGTGTGTGTGTGTGTGTGTGTGTGTGTGTGTGTGTGTGTGTGTGTGCGCCGTACCGCAGGAGATGATGAACACACAACATGGGGCTGATTAAATATCCCCCCCCCCCCCCCACCCATAATGTGGAGCCTTCATCACCGCTGAGCTGGAGGCCCTGGCTAACATGGTCAAGGTCTTAATCCTGCACGGACACACACACACACACACACACGCGTGCGTTCACACACAGATACATACACACGCACACGCCTGACCCATGTAGGTGTGTGCGCCTGCTTGTCTACTGTATGTCTCAAAGCACAGACACACCCACAAACACACACACACACACACACACACACATACACACACCTACAAACACACTCACACACACACACACTCCGGCAAACAAACACACACAAACCTACAAACACACACACACACACATACAGACACACCTACAAACACACACACACACACACACATACTCCGGCAAACAAACACACACAAACCTACAAACACACACACACACACATACAGACACAACTACAAACACACATACACACACATACTCCGGCAAACAAACACACACAAACCTACACACACACACACCGACAAACACAAACACACACACACACACACACACCAGCTATGCTGTCTTATATGTTGCGCATGCATGCAGTTCAAAGCGTGTGTGTGTACATTACAGGTCTGTCTGCATGGTTGCTATTTATATCACACGCCTGAACGCATCTTTTGTGAATTTCCCTTCCGGGAATAATATGGTGTTATGGTATCCTATCTCATGCCCGGGTGCTCGTGTACGACGGGTGTGCATGTGTGTGTGTGTGTTTGTGTGTGTGTGTGTGTGCTTGTGTCCATGCACGCATGAATGTGTGTGTGTGTGTGTGTGTGTGAATTGTGGTGTGTGTGCGTGTGTGTGTGTCCAACCTACTGTATGCAACTGTGTTCCATGTTTTGTGTGTATACGTCTACATACATAAACATATACACATAAACATTCATACACATCCATGCGTGTAAACACATATGTAGACATGAGCATGCATACTGTGCATATACATACATGTATACTTCATGTATACATTCATATGCATATAATACACATGCCTGCGTGTATTGCCGCTATAGTGGACACACATCCACACACAGGGATTTCCTCAGAGGCTTTAATGAAATTGCGACTGTGGGCGTGGCGATGGTCCTCCTCAGACACAGTACCCTGATTGAATCTCAGCTTTCACACCTCCGCACGTCAATTAAGCAGGCGTACATCTCGTCTCTAAAGTCATAATCCTACGTCTTCGGGGGGGACGGGGGGACGGGACATAAACAACATAATTGTGCATCGTGAGATTACCGCCAGGCTTGTTCTGTTGTCAGTCTGGTCTCTCCCCTCCACCCCCTTCTCCCTCCCTCCCTATCTCCCTGTTGTATTCTATCCATTTGACATTCGCCTAGCTCATTTGAAGGAAGGACATAATGGGGGTTTTAATGAAACTTCAAGTGCACATACCGCCCCCCCGGTAAGGACTTGGGGGGTCAACGTTTGTTTCTGTGTTCCGTGTTGAAGCCGACCGGCATTTTGAAACCTACAGGGGGCGCTAAATATGTCAGCCAACTTGTTATACAGTACATAGCTGTACGCTCATGTAATCCTTTGGAAACATTCCACCTTCGTAATGATGCTGGTGTCTGGGGATGAAAATAAAAACAAAATGATCTATGAGACGCCGTCAGAAGAAGCACACTGTCAAAGAATTGAGTGATTAAAACACGGCCGTCTTGTTTCTTGATGCTTAACGTCTCGTTGCAGCGGTAAGATAAGATAAGATAAAAAAACATTGACAACGCTCGCATGACAGGGTTCCCACACGTTCTTCAACATCAAATAATTGACTTTTCGAGGTCATTCCAGGCGCAATTCCCTCAAATTCCCAAGGACACAGCTGAGTTTGAAGCGGGGATCACAATTCATTACTGTTACAACACTGATCATTCGCATAATGAGAGCAAGCAAGCTTCACCGAAGCTGACAGACAACAATTAAAAAGAGAGAGAGGCTTGCTGTGTCCACTCCGCTGTGTTACGGTGATGACAGATTGCGTGCTCTAACTATGTGGCCTGACTGTGTGGCCTTTTCTAACACAATTAATGACCCATGTCTCTATTTATATCTAAGAGAGGATAGCGTAGCGGGCTATAGGGGGTGTTCGACTCCCAGCCGAAACGTACCGGAGTTAAACCTTCCAAGTTCCAAGTGTGACACTCGTCGGCATCTTCGAGCAAGACGCAGAACCCCCGACCTGCTCCTCAAAGACGTGTGTATGAATTCTGCTAAAAATGTCTAGCTCAGTAGAATAGTCAATGATCCCACCGATTCCCACCCCCTATGACACTATATTACACGTTATATTAACGTTTAACCACCACTGACTCCCACCCCTCATGGACACGACTGCGTTACATTAATGCCAAATTATTCTGTAAAATTGCATGATTTTATTGCTTATTTTTTTATAGGGATTTGGGAAATTTCTATATTATTACTCTCTGTTTAATGTTCAGTGTGAGGCACCAAAACCTAAGGCAGTTTTCTGATTCCACTCGCTAAACATGAGTTGCGTAGATAGCATGAAACAGTAGCCTAATGGCACTAGCTGTTATGCCTGTTGTTGTTGTGTTGTTGTTGTTGTTATTATTGTTATGTTCTGCTCCTCCTCCTCCTCCTCCTCCTCCGGGGGGGTGGGGGGTGGGGGGGGGGTGGGGGGCACGGGGGTCAGCGGGTACTCGCCTATGATGGCCCGCTTGATGCTGGAGTGGACGGGCAGGATGTTCTTGTGGATCAGCTCCATGGGCCCCGGACGGTGGGACAGCTTGTCGTTGAGGTTGTCGGCGAGGCGCGCCCGCTTCAGCTGCAGCTGCGTGGCCTGCAGGCGCGGCTCCGCACGTGTCTCTGCAGGGGGGGGGGGGGGGGCACGCACGGAGGGCACGTTAAAGGGACCCCCTTCGTGATGGAGGGCATGTTAAAGGGGCCCCCCTTCGTGATGGAGGGCATGTTAAAGGGGCCCCCCTTCGTGATGGAGGGCATGTTAAAGGGGCCCCCCTTCGTGATGGGAGGACATGTAAAGGGGCCCCCTTTTTGCTGGAGGGCATGTTAAAGGGGACCCCTCGTGATGGAGGCCATGTTAAAGGGGCCCCCTTTCGCGATGGAGGCCATGTTAAAGGGACCCCTTCTTGTAACACGCGTGAGAGGGGGGGGGGGGGGGCATGTTAAAGAGGCCCCTTCGTGTCAAACACGTGGAGATGGAAGGCGTGTTAAAGGGGCCCCTAGTTTAACAGGTGTGGAGACAAAAAAGGGCGTGTTAAGGGGGGCCCCTTAGACAGAGGGCATGTTAAATGGGCCCCTTAGTCGAACCGGCAACCTTTCATTTGTCATTTCTGACAGAAATCGAACCCGAACCCTAACCAAGTAGTTGTGGGGGGGGCAGCAGTGGCTCAGGGTGTAGGGCGGTTGTCTGGCAACTGGAAGGTTGTCGGTTCGATCCATGGGCTCCGCCTAGCTAAGTGACGAAGTGTCCCTGAGCAAGACACCTATGCCCCTGACAAGCTGGCTGTTGCCTTGCATGGTTGACACAGTAGGAAGGTTCATCTATGTAGCATACACTACATACATCTGAGAATATGGGATCACAAGAGAAGGCGACCTCGGTATGGGCAGCTCTGAGCAGAGAGTTTAGGGTTATTGCGTTTGTTTGTGGACGGCTAATGAAGTGTTTAGCAGACACTTGTGTCCCGGGGCGACTCGCAAGGCTGAGAAGAATCAAACAGACACACACAATGGAGAAGGGAGGGAGATGCCCATTATCCTATGTAAGGGGCTGATGTAGTGGCCTGCTATAGGGGATCAGGGGGTGGGGGGCACTGTGTGTGTGAGAGACACTTACGCTCCAGGATGTGCATCCTGATGAGTTCCGATCGCTCCGGACGACAGCGGAACTTGGTCTTCAGGTAGTCCTCCGTCTGCGGATCATCAGGGACAGATATCACGGCTCGGTATTTTTCATATCAATAGAAAGGGAATTCAAACCGAATTCGACCTCAAGGGGTCAGTGGAGAACCAGGTTGGGTTGCATCGACGTCAGACAGTGATGCTTCCGCCAACCAAACTGCGCATTCAGTAGGCTGTATTCAATGGGGTTAAGTGAACAGGAAGTGGTAAAAGCAGAGGATATGAGTGTATGAGTGTGTGTGTATGTGTAACCACTGCACACACACTTGTCCAATCATCTGTTGAATCAGCATCATTTCCATGACGACGATGACGTAGTGAGTATCTACTTATCAGTACTACACGGTTTAAAGTGGTTTATAGCAGATCCGCACCAGGTCCTGTCATGTGGCAAGCCTACAAGCCTAAAACCCAGACCGCTATAGAGGTCTGGGGTTCCACCTCTGTGGGAATTTTTACTAGAAACCTTAAGACATATCTTTTTAGCCTGGCTATTAGCCTGGGTGCCTCGTCATTTGTTGCCCTGGTTCTTGAGTCTTAATATGTCTTAATAAGTCTTTTTATATCCTTTACTTTTTTATGTTTTGATTGAATTGTTTTTGTTATTGTACTGATTTCCATTTCTTTTCGAAAATAGTTTATTGTAATTTTTAGTCCTGCAAAACTCTATTCATCGTCGTCTATTCCTGTTTTTACTTTTGTTGTCTGCGCTGTTTTAATCTGTGCTTTGTCAAGCACTTTGGGCTGCGTGCTGCATGAAAGGTGCTATATGAATAAAGTTGATTTTATTTGATTTGATTTGATTTGATTAATAGTAATAATGGGCTGGAATGGGCCCGATTTGGCTCCATGTCGTCTATTTGATGCACTAAGATGGTCGAGCATTTTAACATTAGTATTCTGGGGGATCGCCAGTCACACAAGAAAAAGACAAAGAAGAAGAAGAAGAAGCAATTTCCTGTTGAAAGGGGTCAGTCAGGCCACATTGAAGGCGTATATATAATGACTTACATTCTACGTGGCTTTATTTAAAAAAGATCCCTTCCAGTGCCGCCCCCTCGCTTTCATTATGAGCCCAGAGAGAGAGATTATCATCTAAGCTCCGTCTGTTGGAAGAATATCAGGTGTGTACGTGTGTGTGTGTGTGTGTGTGTGTGTGTGTGTCTGATGTATAACATGTACGACACGTGCTTAATATGCTCGATATCAGATTAATATTGTGGATGGGGAGGGTGGGGGGGGGGCGTGGGGAGGGTGGGGAGGGTGGGAGGGGGGTGTGTGGGGGGTGGGTGGTTAGCATACGGTTAGCGTACTCACGCGGGCGCGCTCCAGGCTCCTGCGATGCTCGTGGAAGGCGCTCGAACCTTTCTGCGCTGCTGGAAGACGGAAGACAAGAGGCGGGAAAACAGACTGAGATGAGAGACGAGAAGGAGGTAAAAATACAGCGCGACATAATGTGGTGGTAGAGGGGCTGATAGAGAGAGGGAGGGAGGGGAGGGAGGGAGAGAGAGAGAGAGAGACAGAGAGACAGAGAGAGAGAGATAGGGAGTGAGATAGAGAGCTGGAGAGAGAGAGGGGGAGAAAGAGGGAGAGAGAGAGAGAGAGACGCTCCGTAACAAAGCCCTCATCCACAGAGAGACTCTAGAGCGATGCCCCCTCGGCCAGCTGGTTCTGGGACTCTATTCACAAAACCAAGCAGAGCCACCAGACAGAAACCCCATTAGATTAAACCAAATTATAAGAAAACAAAAAGAAAACTACCTCACACACTGGAAAGAATCAACCAAAAAACAGAGTAAATTAGAATGCTATTTGGCCCTAAACAGACAATACACAACGGCAGAATACCTGAGCACTGTGACTGATCCCAAACTCAGGACATCCTTGACTAGATACAGACTCAGTGAGCACAGCCTCGCCGTGGAGAGAGGCCGCCACCGGCAGACCTGGCTACCAAGAGAAGACAGACTCTGTACCCACTGCACCCAACAGGAGGTGGAAACCGAGCTACACTTCCTAACAACCTGCCACCTATACCAAGACATTAGAGATACATTCTTCACACAGATCTCAAACACCCAAAAGAATTTTGAAAACTTAACAAACAACCAAAAACTTACAGTACAAAGTACAGGAATGTGCAAACACAGCAGCAAGATTTGTGAGCTGTTGCGACAGGAAAAGGACATCCAACGGAATACAACCTCCATAAAGATTGTCAATCACCTGTCAATCCCCCTTTATTATTATTATCATTATTTATTATTAGTCTTTTTTTTCTCTTTCTGTTTTATTTTTTATTGTTTTGTTTTATTTTATTTTTGTATTTTTGTATTTTTTTGTGTATTTTTATATATATATATTTTTTATTTTTTTATTTATTTAATTATTTATTCTTATTTTTATGTATTTTTAAGTTGACTAACTTACCTGTATATATTTAGTTCCTTATAAGTATACTTTTTATTTGCCACTCGCTTTGGCAATGTAAACGTATGTTTCCCATGCCAATAAAGCTCTTTAAATTTACATTGAAATTGAAATTGAGAGAGAGAGAGAGAGGAAGAGATAGAGGGAGAAGGTGAGACAAGGAGAGACAAGGAGAGACAAGGAGACAGAGAGAGACACACAGACACAGAGCGTGAGAGAGACAGAGAGAGAGAGAGGTAGAGAGAGAGAAAGAGAGGGATATGGAGAGAGAGAGAGAGAGCAAGAGAGAGAGAAGATAGGGACAGAGATAGAGATAGAAAGGAGGGAGAGATGTAGAGAGGTAGAAGGAGAGAGAGGAAAGAGAGGGATATGGAGAAGAGAAAAGAGAGACAAAAGCGAGAGGAGAGAGGAAAGGGAGAGAGAGAGAGAGAGACAGAGAGAGAGGACAGAGAGACAGAGAGAGCGAGAGACAGAGAGACAGAGAGAGCCTACCCACCTGAGAGAGAGAGAGAGAGAGAGGAAGAGACAGAGAGAGAGGATGAGGAGAGAGAGAGGAGGAGAGAAGGAGAGGAGCAGGAGGAGAGAGGACAGAGAGAGTGGAGAGGACTGAGGAGAGAGGAGAGAGAGAGAGAGAGAGAGAGAAACAGAGACAGAGACAGAGCGAGAGACAGAGAGACAGAGAGAGCGAGAGAGAGAGAGAGAGACAGAGAGACAAAGAGGGAGACAGAGACAGAGAGAGAGAGAGCAAGGATGGTCTGGCCATCTGGGGGCCGCTCGACAATCGGGGGGCCGACGCGACGCAAAGTATAAATAACCCCGGCCCCCGCTTCTACAGAAATACCCCAGTGCTGTGTGTGTGTGTCTGGCCCCTGGGAGCCCACTGCGGTACGGGTCCGCTCATCGCTCGTATCTCTTTAGGAAGGAACCCGGCTATTGAGGGGATTCGGGGGGCGATTCCCGAGTGGACCGGCTCCATCCCAGAGGCCCCTGGCTCCACTGTCATCGGACCCCAGGGCCGTACGCAGACAGAGCAGCGAGGGGACGCTGATTGGGGCCCCTGGTCAGACACTGTAGCAGCGAAAGCAATGGCGCTCAGTTGTAATCACATCATGGCACACATGAGGAGGTCTTGTTGTTCGTGGTCTTGTGCAGTGATTCTAAATAGTTAGTTGATGAAAGACTGCCAAGTGAAAGGACAGAGAGAGAGAGAGAGAGAGAGAGAGAGAGAGAGAGGGAGTGAGAGAGACAGAAGACCTGAGAGGATGAGAGGGAGAGAGAGAGAGGAGATCGGGAAACAACGATAGAGAAAGAGAGAGGATGGAGAGATGCAGAGAGACGACGCGAGAGAGATGGAGGGAGATGGAGAGAGATAGATGCGAGAGAGACGGATGGAGAGGAGGAGCTATAGAGAGGTCCGCCACATCAAAACTCCAGCATAACAGACAACTAATAGGCATAACTAGCTTGCTGCTGCTGTGTGTGTCTGTGCATGTGTGTGCATGTGTGTGTGTGTGTGAGTGTGTGTGTGCATGTGTGTGGGTCTGACAGAAGAAGAAGAAGACGGGTTGGAAGAACTCCAGGAGCCAAGAGAGCGCCGGGGAGAGGAATTAAGGTCACACCGGCATGATAAATGCGCTCCAATTAAACCTGCTGTCAAAGTGTATATTTTTTGTCCCGGCCGGGGCCTATATTTCCTTAGCTGTGGTCCGGGTTCACGCGAGGTCCCGTCAACGGCCGTCTCATTGTTCACTTTAGAGTATATCTTCCGATCCCAGAGCCGCGCGGCCACGGGGGGAACATCATTCACTTCCCCCGGATGTTTGTGACGTCCGGTCATTTGCATAATGACTTCCGAGAACTTTCAAAAGCATTGTTTCTGTTTTGTGTCTGGCTTTGTTTACGCGACTCTATGTCCGGATGGCAAGTCTAATCGGTTGGTTGACAGCCTCGACGAATCTTGACTCAACGGAAAAGCACACTTTTTGTTTCACTTTCTGTGTGTTTTGTTGTTTTTCGGCCATACGTGCTAGATGCTACATGCTACATCTTTTCGCCGCAAAACTGTCACACCTTAATCTCTTTTGATGTAGCAGTCCACTTGTGTCTGGATGAGACGGTAATTATATGTCATCCTTTTCAAAAATATACGGTCTGTTTTTCTCCCCCCCCCCGAAAGCAGCAAAATCTGATCGGACATTTTCAATTTGAAAATGTCCGCCAGAGCATATAAAAACAGTGTGTGTACACTTCTGAGTACACCCTGTTGGACATTTTGTGTTTCTGTCTCCGCCCCCACCTGTCATAGTTTACCTCCTTCCTTGCGTTGTTCCCAGTGTGTCTTAGTTTACGTTCCGCTGAGTTATTGTGTAATGTATTATGTGTTAGTCTGTTCCCCATGTAGTTTCCTTTGCATCTGGTTATTCATTGTTTCCGGTTTTATGTTGTAGTCGGCACGTGTTCGGTTGTTTCCCGTATTGCGTTGTTTTCCCGCCCTTGATTGATTGATTGATTGATTGATTGATTGCACCTGTCTCCACTTCCCTCGTTAGTGTCGCCCCAAGCCTGTGTTCCCTGTCAGATCCTCGTCGTTTGTTCATGTCGTCCGCCTGTGGGCTCGCGCCGGTCACCTGCTCCTGCCCTGTCACACTTGCTGCCGTTTTGAAGATGAAATCATTTAAGTTCATCTCGCCGCCTGCGTTTGGGTCCTCTCCTCTCTACCACACCCACCCCGCCGTTACAAATAGCATCAGTCTCTCCAAACCAATCACATGTTGCGTTCGATAGCTATCCCCCATGTGAGTGGCGTTGACAGCGCCGTAAAAGCACAGTTTAAACGCAATGTGGTTAAACCTGTGTTACTTTTTCCACTTTTCAAACTTATTTCAATGCGGTTGAGTTTTTTTTTTGTATCTATTTGAAGAAATAATAAAAAACATCCGTCCACAGCTCAATCAAACCCAGAGATTGGTTCACGCCTGAATCAATTTGTTTTGCGGAGGAAGAAAAAACCGGTTTAAAGGTCTCTCTTTCAAATCGTGCGGTTTCCATTCTAGGGTTGACGGACAGGGTTGTCTTCTGAACCCACTCTGCTTCAAGTCTTTGATTAAAAGACACACAATCATCCTGGTGATTTGGAGTTAAGTGCCTTATTAACTGAATTGGATCGCTCGCTCCCCAATGGCTCAACCGGGGTTATAGCTTCGCTATTCGCTGTGAATGCTAAGGCATGTGAATGTGAATAAGAAAAGTGGACTTCAGGGTTCACAAGGGAAATGGCAGGAATATTTTTGGAGGACCAAAAGAATTCAAATGGCACTCTTGGGCTAACTCTGTCTCTATATGCAGATCTCTCGTCCTGCCCATGGAATTCAGCTCAGGTGATGCATTCACATTAAAGTTGGACGTTTCATACGTAACAGATTCCATTTAAAAAAAACTACAATCTACTATGTAACCTAATCCATAGTCAAACTCCTAGTTGCATTATTTACAAAGCTTTAACAAAGACACTTGAAAGCTGTAAGGATGGTGGCAGCATATAGATTCGCTACTTGCTCTGAACGCAGCATTAGCAGTCGCCATGGAAGCTGAATATCGTGCTCTGTGCAGCATAAGCCTTAAGGTTAACATACATAACTGATATCACCAGACAGCTCCTTCTCTTCCCTTTAGCCTTACACGCCGCAAGGAAAGAGAGCACAGCTTTAGCTTACGAGAAAGGTCGCCTTTTAGCCCAAAGACTTAGCACGTGACTGGCTAGCTCTGGCGAAAGCAGAATAGATAGCTTCCGTGACCCCGCTAGCGCTGGTGGCATTAACGGAGCGCGAGACCCAGGCTGGAGATATTAAGCGGGCATCCCTTTACATTTGCAAAGTGAATCGTATATAATTTACTAAAAATTTTACCATTTTCAACAATTTATGTTTAATGTTGCTTTTTACTGTTCCTGTCTGTATCCTTGATGTGGATTTTGTTCCGAATATTACATTTTCAATGTTAACGTGACATACCTGTTCAAATAAAAGTAAAACGAATAAATAAATACTTTTTGGTATCTTCGCATATAGACCAAACACAGAGTGGTTCACTGTTTGTGAAGGTCAGGGTCAACGGGAAACCGAAGCAGTGAGTGAACCAACTGACAACTCCCGTGTCAGAAAATCAACTCCCTGTCAATAGATGCTCCTTATCGGCTGGAGGTCAGACAGAAACTGATGAAACGGATGGAAAACCCGTACAGGTTTTCATCATCCGTCAGCCTGTGTCCGGGTTGGAATGCAACGCAGGGTTTTGTGGGTGTTCAAAAGTCAACAAATGGCTCAATTCTGTTAAACAAAGACTGACACAGTTTGCAACTTCCATTGGCTGGGGAACATTCAACCCATATACCAGACGCCTACCGAGACATCGATTTCAAAGTCTTTCCAAGGACTTTCCAGGCCCAATTCCCTCAAATCCGAGGACCCGACGCGGCATATTTTGAGAGACACGGATCAAGGTTAACGACTGTTACAGCAACTATTTTAATGAGAACTGGCTGGCTTTGCAGAAGCGTGAGACCGGGCTCCGCCTCCTAGCTAAGCGTCGAGGTGTCCCTGAGCAAGACACCACCTTAACCCTAACTGCTCCTGACGTGTTGGTTGTTGCCTTGCATGGTTGGCGCCGCCGTCGGTGTATGAATGTGTGTGTGAATGTGAGGCAATACTGTAAAGCGCTTTGGATAAAAAGCGGTACATAAATACAATCCATTTAACCATTTACTGCAGGTCGTTACTGAACCTGGGTCGTTACAACGGCATATTTCCGACTCATCCGACCCGCTAAATCAGATTTTTTTTGTGTGTTTTTTTTTTGCGGATACTAAATCTGCTGTATCTCTGCTTGGCTGCCGCCCGGCGCATTCAGGAATAGACACGAGCACACATGCCAGAGTGACACATTTATTTACCAACAGCCTCGGTGCAAAACAGCTGAGATGCAACGACCGAGGGGCGGACCGAGAAGCTGACAATGGAGAGGGGGGGGGGCCGGGGGGCCGGGGCGGCGGGGGGAGGATGGGAGGGGGCGGGGGAGCCAATGGGAGGAGGAGGAGGAGGAGGAGGAGGAGGTGTTAAGTATGACAGGAGGAGGCGGCTGTCTGTCTGTCTGTCTGTCTGCTCGTTGCCCCTTTTTCACGGTTCAGCGTCATAAAAACCGCGAAACGTTATTGTTTCCATGGTAACAAAGGACTCGTTCGTGGAATTCTGCGTAAAGACGTACGCGTTGATGTGTTGATGTCGCACACACACACACAGAGCTAATCTGGATATCAAATCAAATAAAAATACCACAAATTCAGTAACAGGATGTTCACAGGATAGCAGTTCAGTACTCGATGATTCATTCTCAGAGGAGAGCGTTTCCCGTCTCTCCACCACAATCCAACTTCCTTTTAGACTCTTTTGCTCAGCCAGGTTTGGTTATAATGAGGTTAGTGGGTTACGCTGCTGCAAAGTTTTGGGGTTATGGCGCTTATAAGGCTATTGAACAATATAGCTGTGAGGCTACAATGCTATGAGGCTCTGGTGCTATAGGGCTCTGAGGCTATGGGGCTATAAGGCTGTGGGGCTATAAGGCTATGGGGCTATAAGGCTATGGGGCTAAGATCCTATGAGGCTAAGAGGCTATAAGGTTATGGGGCTGTGGAGCTATGTGGCTATGAGCCTATATGGCTATGGGGCTCTAAGGCTATAAGGCTATGGGGCTATGGAGCTATGGAGCTATGGGGCTATAAGGCTATGGGGCTATGGAGCTATAGGGCTATAAGGCTATGGGGCTATGGAGCTATGGGGCTATAAGGCTATGGGGCTATGGAGCTATGGGGCTATGGAGCTATAGGGCTATAAGGCTATGGGGCTATGGAGCTATGGGGCTATGGGGCTATAAGGCTATGGGGCTATGGAGCTATGGGGCTATAAGGCTATGGGGCTATGGAGCTATAGGGCTATAAGGCTATGGGGCTATGGGGCTATGGGGCTATAGGGCTATGGGGCTATGGAGCTATGGGGCTATAAGGCTATGGGGCTATGAGGCTATAAAGCTATGGGGCTTAGAGGCTATAGGTCTATGGAGCTACAGCGCTATGGGGCTATGGGGCTACAAGGCCAAGAGGCTATGAGGCTATATGGCTATACGGTTATAGTGCTAAGAGGCTATGAGGCTATAAGGCTAAGAGGCTAAGGCTCCACGGGTGTCTACTTACGAGGCATGATTCCCTGGTTGATGAGCTCCTGTCTGGACCTCCTCTGCTGCAGCTTCAACTGGAGGACTGTGGAGAAGAGGACATGAGGGGAGAGAGACATCAGGGCGGTGCGGAGAGAGAGAGAGAGAGAGAGAGAGAGAGAGACACACACACACACACACACGCATGCGTCTCGATAGTTTCCTGAGATCTTCGTCATCTGAAGCACAGATCACACGCTCAGTGCCTTGAACGTGTGAACGCTGTGAAACCTCCTCCATTGAGATCAATCAATGCATTCCACTGCACCAACACAGCGGCAGCAAAAGTCAGAAGTGTTGCATGCAGGGGGTTTCACATATTTTCAACATAAATAATTTTTGTGCTAATAATTGCTACAGAATTGAGTAATCAGGGACATCTAATAGAGGAATCGCACCCACACACACAGACACACCCACACACACACCACCAGACACAGACACAGACGACACACACACACCACACACAAATAAACCCAGCTTTCCACCGTGTGGACGCTGGATCTTAATCAGGACCGCAGAGCAGAGACAACAATCACACGCATCTCAATGACTCTAAGGTTTGAGAGGCAGAGAGAGAGAGAGAGAGAGTATCTGTGTTTTTTTGGCGCAAGGAAAATAAAACAATAAAGCAGTTCCAGGCACCACCTACTGTTCATTGTGGAGCATGGCAAGTGGTGGAAACTGATTATTTTATGAATCTGTGTTCAACAAGACAATAATGTCTCGTTGGTTATGTCGCAACTCTTGCCTAGCCTCTCTTGTGCAGTGGGAGAGGTTATAACCTCAATAAGACTTTCACTTGAATAAAGAATATATAAAAAATACATAACCAGCATTGTAAATAATAATAATAATAATATGCAATAGCAGGGTGGATTATTGAAAAGAACCTGATGTACACACATCAGCATTGTGGCATAACAACCCCATGTTGTCCAACGTACAACCATTTTCATATTTCATACAATTGTGAAAATATCTGTACCACTAATCTAACACATGTAACCTATATGCTATAGCAGAACAACAGAGCCTGGCCAGGAAAGCAAAAACAGAAAGGGGCGGAGCTACGCCTTGTTTCCTGTTCCGGAGTGGGCTGAGAGAGGCTCATAAATCATGGTGTTATCCTGGTCGACCGCAACGCAATTTCAGCTCTCTCACTTCCGAGGAGCTGTGTACACCAGTTAACAGTCCCCGCAGTGAGTGAGAAGAATAAGAACATGAAAAGAAGAACACTAACAAGGACAAAGAGAATACTTTTTTACTATTTTAGAATTTGACAAAGCAATCATCCGAAAAAGACGGATATTCCTCCATCAGAGGTCTCTCCCTCTCTCTTGCCAGTAAAACCATGAGACTGCCTCAGAACGAGTTTACTACGGAAGAGAAACTTATTTAACTTATTCGTCAACTATATTTAAGTTATTAGCAAGCTAAAGTCTGACTTGTGAGACCCGAGTACATGACAACTTGTGATTGCTTGAAAACTCATCAAAATATCATCAATGTCGATCCTGATATCGACATTAAACACTACGACTAGTACTACTACTACTGTACATTAGCTTTTGGTAAATTGTTCCGGTGTCCTGACCCACTGAGAGCAAACATGGTTGAGGGGTGACAGGGTGTACAAGCCTGAGACTCACTCCTGGCGTGGACACGCGAGCCACGTCCTGCTGACAGACGCGACCTCCTGTTGCATCACGATCATAACGGTCATAACGGTCATAACGGTCAAATGGATTACACAGGAGGGACACCCCGACCCTGACCTAAGGGGAGCCGGGGGCCTCCTGAGCAACCACCGCCCGGTTATGATGTCAGATTTTGTTCAGTCTGTTGGGTGCCGTTCACATGGACCCAAAGAAAGAGAAAGAAAGATCTCCGGTCCTCATATACAGTACATGTATATCATATATATTATTGATCAAAATGTATGGACCTATAATATGTGAACAAGTCAATTAATTATTCGCCTCTCTCTCTCTCTCTCTCTCTCTCTCTCTCTCTCTCTCTCTCTCTCTCTCTCTCTCTCTCTCTCTCTCTCTCTCTCTCTCTCTCTCTCTCTCTCTCTCTCTCTCTCTCTCTCTCTCTCTCTATGCTGACGTCTTTCTCCCTCGCCCCCTCTCTCCCCTGCTTCTATTTGGGTCCATGCTGTAACGGTCTGGAACCCTATCCCTCCGGGTCCCTCTGGAGTTGCAACTGTAAACACACACACACACACACACACACACACACACACACACACACACACACACACACACACACACACACACACACACACACACACACACACACACACACACACACACACACACACACACACACACACACACACACACACACACACACACATACACACACACACGCATAACAACCTTATGATGTGATAATGGAAAGGACACACACACACACTTGAGCACGCTCAAACACAAACTCACACACACTCGCACAGCACAGACCGCAATATACTGTAAATAGCACTTGATCATTTTCTAGATTGCATTTGACTGACTCTTCTATGCTTCTTATGAATTTAGCAGCTCTAAAAACACCAGAGGATAAGAAAAAGATTACATAACATTCACAGAGGTAACTAACTAAGTGGAGGCAGATAAGTGGATGGAGGAAGAGAGAAGGAATGGTTTCCCTGTGGATTGAACAATACTCACTTTCTACTTTGGATTAGATTGCACTTTATTGATACTTCGGCGGAAGTTTAGTTCTCACAACAACAATAAGACCGAGTGCAGAGGAGAAACAATGAGATGAAACGCAATCAGATTTCAAAAGAAAAAGTCAATTCCGAAAATCTGTTCGCAGAAACCGCAGCTCTTGTCTCATAGGTAACAAATCTGATTCAGCTTCTGGCGATGGCTGTGTGCAATAAATGAATAATCATCGAGGCGTCTAATCTGCAAAACCACTGGTGAACCACTGGTGAACTGCAAACTCAGGTGAACTGCGAACTTGATACGGGTGGAACCCTCATTCCTTGTTAATGTACGTAGGAAGGCTATACATCAGCATATACGTCCATAGGGTCATCCTCTGATTACACTATATCTTCACGACGCCCCATACCGTAATTACACCGCGCGCTCCTCTGAATACTTGAACACTTACCAGAGCTTGTACGCCAGTATCATACATTGGTGTCATCTAAGGCCTTTACAGTCAGAATCTACAGTCAAACTCTACAGTCAAACTCTACAGTCAAACTCTCCAGTCAAACTGTAGAATACAGTCAAACTACAGATAAACTACAAAGACTACACAGTCAGTCTCTATAGTCAGACGCAAGAGTCAAACTCTACAATCAGACTACAGTCAAACTCTACAGTCAAACTCTACAGTCAAACTCTGCAGACTACAGTCGAACTCTATAAACAAACTCTACAGTCAAACTCTGCAGACTACAGTCGAACTCTATAAACAAACTCTACAGTCAAACTCTGCAGACTACAGTCAAACTCTATAGACAAACTCTACAGTCAAACTCTGCAGACGACAGTCAAACTCTATAGACAAACTCTACAGTCAAACTATGCAGACTACAGTCAAACTCTATAAACAAACTCTACAGTCGAACTACAGTCAGACACGACAGTCAAACTCTACAGTCAAACTCTACAATCAGACTCTACAGTTAAGCTCTACAGTCAAACTCTACAGACTACAGTCAAACTCTACAGTCAAACTCTGCAGACGACAGTCAAACTCTACAGTCAAACTCTGCAGACGACAGTCAAACTCTACAGTCAAACTCTACAGTCGAACTCTGCAGACTAAAGTCAAACATGACAGTCAAACTCTACACACAACAGAATGTTCAGCCAGGCTGAACTCTACAGTCAGCCTCTAGTCCCTGCTGGCTCTTGGCTTCGTGGACCCTCCACCTGATATCCTGAAGGAACCTTTGGCCCAGAATAAACCAGACCTGGACCCCAGCCTGCATGGGAGACCTAGAAAGACAGACATGCAGGGTCTGGTGTCTGACTTCGCAGTGTGAACTCAATTCACACATTAATGGCAACTGACATTCGGTTAGCCGACGTATTAATAACGAACATTCTTCACGCATTTTGGATGGCGATTCTTTTAGCATTAAGAGCGGTTTCATGGTCGAGGTTTGCGTTCACATCTGCAGAAGCTTAAAGTACAGTTTGTTCGGTAAAAACCAGAACCGTGTTTAACTTTGCAAAAGCCAGAGGAACACATTGAACTGGATCCTTGACACCTGTCAGGGTGTCTACGACAGCGCTGCACTTAACCCAGAAAACCTCATTCCTTCTGTTTTATGAGCAGAGGGAACTGAGACATCGCGCTCGAGCGTCGCTTTATTAGCACACCCAAGGGCGCTCGCTCCTGAGAATATGGCGCTCTCTCGTCGGCACTAATGGGCCGAGATTGTACCAGAGTTCCCCAGAACACCCCGAAGATGGCTTTCATGTCGATAAGCAATTACAGCCTCGGAAATTCCTTCCGAAATACAGAAGTATATACACCTACACTGGACAAATACACGATACTGATCTGGCCATGATGGGTCCAATGAAATGTATCCTCAAACGCAGCACGAGTAATTAGCCTCATGATTCACCATTTTTTGGGTTTAAGTTTTAAAAATGCTTCCTTTACATCAACACAATACCAATCAAAAGAGTCTGAGAGACACAATTTAGAGAGAATAATTCCCTCGTGGATGGTGGCCGTGTTTTTGAGAGACCTTCTCGTTCAGATGCTTTAACTGTACAGGCGCGATAGCAAAGTTAAAACGTGTCGTTTTAACTGTCGACAATTAGTTGTGTGTGAGTGTAATAAACTCTAAATGACACGAGGAGGAGGAGGAGGAGGATGAGGAGGATGAGGATGAGGAGGAGGAACAGTTGTTGGGACATTGGGACAACAAGCGGAAGGCTAGCTTGTCTGTGACCGGCCCTCTGTCTCCTCCCTACCCTCCATGTATACAACCTGCTTCCTTTTACTACCGCCTTGAAATGTATTGCAATGTGTTTGTGACTGTACTCACTGCGGTATACCGTTTTCAGTTAGTTTTTTGAGATTGTCTACTTTTGCTTGTCATCACGTGACATGCTGTGAATTTACTTTTTGGAGCAATTTCTATGCTAATTATTCAGTGGGTTTAACAGATTGAATAGACTTCAACGGTTTAGGAGAAGGTTAAATGTAAATGATTTCCTCCTACTTACTCCTAAGTGCTCTCAGGGCACGTTCCCCTCTATTTAAGTGGAGTGCGACCGTGATTCATCCAACGCTTTCAACATTTACATTTACATTGAGGGCATTTGGCAGACGCTTAGATCCAAAGCGACTTACAAAGAGTACATTTGTTGAAGGAGACAGCAATACATCGCTGTGGTACATAAAGATAAGAATAGAGCAGGTTTCAAGCATTCATAGTTATGAGGTTAATAGAACGAGTTTCATAATTGCGAGGTTGCCTGCATAATAGCTGGGATAGAGCAGACGTGTCATTCTGAGCGCATTATCCAACATACATACATACAGCAATGCTAATACTATTAATAATGCAAGACACAACAGCAAGTTAGTGCTAGGCGGAGTGTAGACATTGGGATTCAAACCCAGAACCTTTCAGCTGGGAGTCAAACACCCGAACCCCACATAGGCAATCCCGCAGCCACGCATAGAGCAGCACTACGTTCAAGTACTCAGCACAACACAGGCATACATTCACAGGTATCTCACCTTGTCTGATGCTCTGACAGGCCTGCCGTATGGCTTGTTTATCCATACCGCTCCCGATTGGTTGAGCCCTAAAGGGGGCGGGGTCAACACAAAGGTGTGCTGGCGGTTCCAACATGGCGGCGTGCAATCAGAGCTGATGAAGTGAGAAGAGACGGGGGGGGGCAGTATACCGACAAGAGAGGAGACGGTGACCAAAAACGCCCTCAAAAAGAATTTCCTCGGCTGTTTCCTTGCCTCCGATTAAGTTTTGGTTTGATCGGCAAAAACAACCCGACCTCGACACTTCCCGTTCGAAACGTGAACCTGCCCCAAGTTGGAATTTTGGTTGTTAAAAGTAGGAATTTGAGACCGTTGCCTTTTGGAAACAATACAAAACAAAGTAGTTACAGCGTATATATTTATGGACCCCCGTTACGCAACATAGGTTCCTTCAAAAAATCCTGATAAAAAATTAGAAAAAGTCTAAAATGGTTCCTAGTTCAAGCTTCAAACTGCAGTTAATCCACCCGTCATAACAGCATTTGGGGAAAAAAAAGCGGGAAGAACTCAATAAAATAAATAAATAAAAAATAAAAAGGTCTCACTGGTTTACATGAAAAGGAAAGGAAGAGAGGACTGTAGCACAACTCAGTTGCAACAGTTCTGATGCATCCACCGCAGAGAGGGGACTGGCTCCCTGGGAAATGTGTGTGCGTGTGTGTGTGTGTGTGTGTGTGTGCACGTGTGTGTGTGTGTGTGCATGTGTGTGTGTGTGTGGCGTATGTGCCTGTGCGTGTCGGATGCCGACTAATACCTTGTTCAAGCAGTTTGTCGCAGCTGTTGCTGTGCTGTCGTTTCTGCTGCTTGACGGACACAAGCAGAGGGGGACATGCACGTGCACACGCACACACACACGCACCACGCCACACACCACACACGCACACACACACGCACACACACACACACTGCCCGCTAAATTCCTCCCCACTTTGCACCTATGACCTCAGCCCTGCCGGTGTGGACACGGTGCCACTGCACCTGCAGGCGGACGTCACAGCTTTGAAGCTTTGGCCTAGCCGCTCGGCTAAAGGTCTGAGCCGGTGGGCCACCATTAGCCTAGCCGGCCGCTATATATGCTAAACGTGTGAGCCGGGGACTCACCTTTAGCCTCGCTGCCCGCGAAGCTAAATGTGTGAGTCAGTAGTGGCAGGCCCGAACACACACACACACAGCCTGGCACAGACGTACATCCCTTCCAACCTACACATACCGTACTGCGGTCAAGGCAACTTCCACACAAGCTCGCTTTAAAATAGTAGCAAACCATTCCTACCAACACAAAGAAAATATCGGTCGTCCCCCCCCCCCCCCAACACAATCTACGAACTTTTAAAGGCCCAGTCGAAGACTTCCAGAACAAATCTAAAATATTTCAGGATTAAAGGACAGCCCCTGCATTGGTTTATTGCCTCATTGTCACACCACCTGTCTCTCCACGTCGAGAGAGGACCCGCGCTGTCTGTCTGTCTGTCTGTCTGTCTGTCTGCCCATCTGGGTCTGTTCCTTCCATCGTGATCCTGGCTGGTTTGACAGAACACCATGACAATCCGAGGACAGAACCGTGATGCCTCCGCACTTCCACACTTCCCTGGGCCGGCTGCGGTCTCCTCCTCCTGTCTACTGTCCCGTGACCAGACACTCCGTCAGGGACAGAGAGAGACACGGGGGGGGTGGGGGGGGAACATGACGTGTGACGGAACATCGCGACGGGACGCGGAACCCCGTCGAGGTCTGCTCCGCGAGCCCGTCAGCTACGTTCTCAAAGTATTGTGTAGACAGCGGAAGACGTGTGTGCGTGTGTGTGTGCGTGTGCGTGTGTGCGTGTGTGTAGCCCAGTTGCTATTTGAATACTTTCACGTCCATCCATCAATCTATTTATTTATCGCGGCCTAAAGCCTAAAAGTGATGCCTCGACAAAGTGCTTGCATTGTCCGGCAGACTGCCAAGAGAAATGTTAAAAAGCATTCATTATTAATTGTCAGAAACTGTTGTGAAGTTGAGTGTTTATTTAACTTGATAAATGGCTAAACGGTTTACCGGCTAGCCAAGACCATAGTCCATTTTCTGTGGATTGACTCAGCAATGCATCGGTTCAATTAATACGATTGATTGATTAATGTGTCATCTTGATATACCTCCTTCTTCTTTACCAAAATCACATTTTTTTTTTACTTCATTTTGACTTCATTAACGGTGTGTGAGGAGTAGCAGTGGAGTATAGAGGGCTTGTGATCCCACGGACGCGATGAGGTAACGTGATGACTCAAAGGATGACCTCTGACCTCAAATTGCGAAACGGACAGGGGGACACCCCCATGTGGACACGGGTACCCTTTCAACACCAGGGGGACTGACTAGGATCAGAGAGGTGTGTCTGTGTGTGTGTGTGTGTGTGTGTGTGTGTGTGTGTGGGGGGGGGGTTCATAGTAATGTACCCATCGAAACCCCGTGTCCATGAGCTGTAGCTGACAAAACCAAGACCCTCGACGTTGATGACAGCCAGAGCTGTTGGCATCCTGAAGCCAGATGCCCAAAGCCCCCCGGGGAACCGACACACTCAGATCAATACAAATATCACAAATATCACAATTTAAGGGAAAGAATCTGAATATTCACATTGATATACACACACTGTCATAGGTCAGAGAGAGAGAGAGAGAGAGAGAGAGAGAGAGAGAGAGAGAGAGAGAGAGAGAGAGAGAG
>PIJE02001242.1:7500-22500 GCA_002895965.2 Coryphaenoides rupestris | reverse complement strand
GCTCAGGCTGGACCATACATAGGGTCTGACTGATATAGATTTTGATATAGATTTCCTTCCTTTCGTCTTGGAAAATGTTTAGCTCGTAAAGTAACACAAAGTTGTGTTGACGTGACATTACAAACTCCTCATTCTGTCCTGTGAACATTCCATCAGAAGGGCTGGAAAGAAAGAAAAAGCATCAGCGCCCAACGTGGGGCTCGAACCCACGACCCTGAGATTAAGAGTCTCATGCTCTACCGACTGAGCTAGCCGGGCTCAGTGTGTAATGCAGCAATAGTCAGTTGCTGCATTGTGATTGGTTGGAATGGTTTTCCCGCCCCCGTTTGGACTCAATGTGTTAATAGTTAATATTAAGACCGAAAGGGGCCCATTAAATTATCTCTTTTTCAGACATTTAGCCTCGGATGGCTCATCCTGTGTGTGTGCTCATGGTCACAGCAGATATTTATCGTCAGTTGATGGTCTTTTCGGAGGGAAAAAAAGAAAAAGCCCCCCCCCCCCTCTCTTCCACAGGATTGCAATATTGAAGTAAGACAAAGTCTCAAACTCTGCAGCAGAGAGTGAGAGATAAACAAAACACACCGATGTCATCCAATGAAACTCATTTCCATAGGACCTTTGTCGTAGCTTATATATTTGCATGGTCTATGAGTGAAACATCTCTCTCAGATAAGAGAGCGAGAGAGAGTACCTTGTATCAACGCCGCGTGTCCGACGTTGAACCAAATGTTTGCCGTGTGTCTTTCACAAGGTGAGGGATACGACATAAATGCTAGGCTGGACATCTTTCCAGTCCACATTGGAGAGGAGGGAGATAATAAACGATAACGACCTAGCATGTACCCACGACACAGGGGTCCAATGCTCTACCCCCCAAGAGCATTGGACCCCTACCCCCTACCAGTGCCCAAGGAAATGCGGCATAAGCACACGATGGCTTGTGAACTTTCACCGTGGCACCATAGGGAGCGTTCTGTCGGGCGGTGTCACTGTGTGGTATGGCTTTCCTGTCCCGCTCAGGACTGGAAAGCCATCCAGAGGGTTGTTAGGGCGGCGGAAGAGATCATCGGATCCATCGAGGAGATCTTTCGGCCCAGGTGTCGGCGTAAGGCCAGCTCCATCTTAAAAGGACCACAATCACCCTGGGCACCCCCTGCGGTCCGGTCGCCGGTTCCGCAGCATTCTAACCAGGACAAGCAGGTCCAAGAACAGTTTCTACCCACAGGCAGTGCGCCTACTGAACTGCTAATCACTCAATTATTGGAATTTCTAGACTATTGGACTATTATTGGACTTACAATTACACTAGACTTACACTACGCGACTCTTGTCACTTTTTATTTGGTGCCATCTTCACTAATTGTTTAGAGTTGTTTTAGAACGTATGTTTAGAAGAATCCTGCAGGAGTAAGCATTCCATTGTACTTGTTACATACGGCAAGAAAGGAATCTTGAATCGAGCCCAAAAAGTCAAAAACATCCAACGATTTCAACAAAATAAAGAAAAATGATGAGAAAAAAAGGTCTCGACCCTGTTCAAAATGTCAGCGTGGGCTGTCACTCACCGTTCTTCCTCTCTCCGATTGGCAGAATCTTGGGGGCAAGCTGAAGGGTCAACTCCTGCAGCTCATTGGCTACTGCCTCGCTCTGGGGGCTGGTGGCTCCATCCTCTGAGGGGGTCTTCTCCATGGTTTCAGACGCAGGCTCAGAACTAGGAAACAACACACATGAATTAATTCATTAATTAATTAGGTTAATTGGGATATTTTCCTTGCTATCCCCTGCTGGACCCCTCAGGTTACACAACAGCCCATAATTAACAGACTCGACGAGACAGAGCCCAGGTAATGGACACCCACCCACCTACACACTCAGCCACACACCCACCCACCCACCCACCTACCAACGGCTAACGAGATGCGCGGGCCGATTTGTTGTCATGGCGAGAGCACCCCTGGCAGAGCTCTTAGAAACTGAGAGCCACCGTGGTCATAGAACTCAACACACAACAAGCATAACTTTCTCTCCGTGGCAACAGGTCGTTGGGTAACCTCAACCAATCGGCACGCAGGGATGTGAGCCAAGTGCGAAGAAATGGGGAGGGGGGGGAAAGAATGGGGTTTCAATCACACTTGTGCTCTCTCTTCTCCAGTACTGTATGTGTGTATGTATGGAGGTTTTAAGCATAGCCAAAGCATAACAAAAGTGGGCAAACGACAAACATGCTAAGTGGTGTACGACCGAGTTTCTGTGGAAGAACTGGAGAGCGGCTATAGGAATCACAAACACGGACTGAGTGGGAGTCAAGTGCACGCGTAGTAAGAGTTAGTGTCGAGATTAAGCAAACAAGTTCTCTCACAGGCCGTCGATGAGATGTTCCTGAAAGACATGGGTCTCTTCAGATGTTTTTGTAACATGACAAGTTAGCGCCACTTCAATGATAAATGTTTAGCGTGTTGTCCGAGCACACTTGTTTCATGAATGAATGAATTTCTGTATTTGAACAGGGACAGAGTACAAAGAACATTAACCTTATTAAAACAAGGAGAGATGTAGTACCAGGTTTTAGCAAACTGGTATTTTTCCCGTCTGTAGTCCCTGGGCAGGTCAGTAAAATGATTAAATACACATTAAAATGGTAACCAATTTTTGGTTACTATGGTAACCAATAAGAGTACACAAAACACAATCATCCCCACATTCCCAACCCTTAAACAACCCTCCTCCCCACCAATCACGCTAATTCATTCCCGTCAGTCGGGAAAAAGATTGCAAATTTGTTGTTATTAATTCTGTTTGGAAGATTGTTCCGTTCGTGTACGAATTTAACTCACATTACCGACAGTTGCTGTCCCTGGAGAAAAAGTACTTGGACTGTTTGGGCCCATCTCCAAGGAGAAGCAATGAAGTCATCGCTCGAGCAGACGTGATATCATCGTGTGTCATCGTGACAAGAAGCATTCGACATTCATACATGGCTGACCTTCTCCTCCCTCACACATCACCAGTTGGGCTCTCACTTACATTCGGCTAACATTGGAAACCACAGACAGCGATGTGATCGATCACACGCTAAAAACATGTGGACCAAGTAGAGAATGAGGCGAGATGAGGGATTGGACCACGGCTGAGGGGTTGTACGCTGCAGGCTCACAGCTTGTTGCCCGGTTTAATTCAAGGACCAGACTCCCTTTCAACACAATAGGTATTTTTAGGCACTGGTCGAAGCCAACGCTAATATTTAAAAGTAAATAGCGCTGCGGTCCACGCTGTATAAGGAATGGGAAACATCTCTTTATTTATGGTTGAGTGAGCATCCAAGGAAAACTGCTTTGTCTCCGTCAACATGACCGTTTCCCCCCTTTTGGATATAGTGGTCCGATAATGAGAGACAATATTTTATTTTAGGACACGATGGTGAATTTTGACATCAGAATTTGTGTTATGTTGGGAGAAATAGCACAACTCTCCCACATAAACCGGCCTATAGGGTAGGACCCTAAAGTTAGATTTCTATCCATTAAAAAAAACCCTGTTGAAAGCGACATTATTATTTAGTATTATTTGACTTAAAGGAAAAGGTTCTTTGAATTTCCGTTTACTATTCAAGCCTACTACGAGGTTTAAACAAGTCAAAGAGCCTCCCAGATCTGGTCCACCCATAGTCGGGTCAACTGCCTCTATCTATCAACATATTTGACCTTTGACCTTAGAACCGGGCCAAATGCCAATCATTGTGTTTGTGTTGTGCAACACATGGATTACAATAGATCAATCTTTCCTGTGCATGATATCCTTGGTTATAATTAGTGTGTAAAAGCTCTAACAGTGAGATAAGGGGTGGGGCGCGGGGGGCTCTCCTGTTCTCCATTGACACTAATATCAATTACATTATATATATACTGCATATATTTAGGCCCAAATAACCACATAGCCAATTAAGCCTACAGCCACACAGGATCAAGGGTAACTAGCACTCTCCCTGATAATGTAGCCGACTGTCCACTGCCTACAGCTAGTTTTATATCATATAGATGCTTTTGAAAAATGTTTGTCCTCAATCATTCACTGTTATGTATGCTATGAGGGTCTGGCTGGAACGCAGCTGTATAATAATCATAATAATAATAATAATGATGATGATGATGATGATGATACAGTACACTTATTGGGGGAGTTTAACATCCACATGCAGTATCTGCACTTTTAATGAACTTTAACCACTCAGCGGGACGTCAAACGCCGTCAGCACAAGTAAAGCACAAGTAAATCGAGTGAGGAAGACGCATACCTGATGATGTTGCCCACCGGATCCCTCATGCGGACCATTGAGATGAATGAGATGAATGAGAACAAGCGCCCCCCCCCCTCTACCCAAGACCCCCCAGAGGGTCACCAGAGCCCCTCCATCCAGAGCCCCTCCATCCAGAGCCAGCGCACGATTCCGCGAAAGCGCGCCTCCCTCGAACCTCTTCCACCGTAGCGCAGATTACCGTAGTGTCGGTGGTTACCGTAATGTCGGTGACGGTGACACTGTCGCAACACAATGTTCACGTTTCCTTTACGCCGATTATTATTATTACTATTATTATTATAATTAATGTTATTATTGTTATTGTTATTATTATTCAGGTGAATCGACTCGATCGCGACCTTTTTAATGCGCAGGAAAAAACTAACTCTTATGCTGAATGATGACGATGACGTCTACTTTTGTATTTGTTTATTTAAATTCGTGCCGGACCTAGGAAGTATGCGAACATCAACGAATGCAGTCTGTGATAAATAGTAGAGAGAGATGGAAAGAGAGAGAGAGAATAGAGAGATGAGGAGGAGAAGAGAGAGAGATGGGAGAGAGAGAGATAGAAGATGGAGAGAGAGATAGAGAAGAGAGATGAAGGAGAGATAGAGAGATGAGCGAGAGAGAGAGATAGAGAGATGAGGAGAGAGAGAGAGAGAGAGAGAGAGAGAGATGAGGAGAGAGGGAGAGATGGAGAGAGAGAGACCCAAATGCAGGCAGCAGGATGAACATGCATGATTTAATCTCAACGAGAACACAAAGTTGGGGCAGGTATAAAAAAAAAAAAGGAAGTAAAAAAAAACAATCAGGGGAAGTGAAAACAGCCGAGGGGAAACAACACAGGAATCCACAAACTACAGAATAAAACATGAAACTAAATAATAACTAAACAGACACACGGAGGGAGGTGAACGATGACAGGTGGAGGCGCAGACAGAAAAGCAACAAAGACACACAGGCGATGGAAACAAATGATAACGCATGGAAAATATTCCTGAGTGTCCAATAATCCTGGAGTCCAGCAGAGGGGGCAAAAACACAAACACAAATTCCCCAGTGGGCAACAGAGCAGGACTGTGAGAGAGAGAGACTTGGAGAGATAGAGGGAGAATAGGAGAGAGAGAGAGGGAGAAAAAAATCACTCAGACACAATATAATGGCAGGCTCCACCAGACATGTTTATTGCCGTATTTGTGAAACATTTACAACAGATGAAAAAATATAAAATGACTTCCTCAGGTTTGTACACCGTCCTGTATTTACAGTTCAACCACAGTGTGAACGTTATTTTTATTCTGTCATTCGCTCGTCGTCTCCATCTTTGTTTTCACTGTGATCCGCCCCCTCCTCCTGCTCTTCTTCCTCCTCCTCCTCCTCCTCCTCTTCTTCTTCCTCATCATCATCATCATCATCAAAGTACTTCTCCTCTGCGTCTCTGCTCACGATGTCCAGGTTGTCATAGTCTGGGTTCTCGTCGACTTCACTGGAATGGGGAGAGAACAGGTAAGTACCAAACATGCAAATCTCCAAGTAGGCTATATGGAGATTCAAAGCATGGTTTCAGACTAAAATCTTCCCTTGTTGCTGATGTTTCAAAACCTCATATTTTATTATTTTAAGGATCTTCAAGGATATTATTACTTTCATATTTATAAAAAAATATAAATGACAAAACGGGGCATCACAATATGTCATGATGATACAATACCACTTCGAGATGTTGATAAACGATAATAATATTGAATTGCTATGCCCAGCCCAGCCCGAAACTGACCTGTAGTTGAAGTCCTTGTCTTGGCCGGCGAGGAACCGCTGGTGCATCTGGCCGACGAACTCCTCCCGTAGCAGGGCCTTCTCGTCCGCCGTGGGGCCCCCCGGCCGTTCCTCTCCCCGGCCGTCTGGACGGGAGACAGAAGCCCCGTTCCAATTGTCAATATATAAATATATCCCATGTTCCCTTTCTTAACTACTTTACCTTAACCCCATCATGAGGTCAAGGAAGGATGTAAAGGAGAAGTGTGAACAATGTAATGTAAGCCCTTGAGAAGCACACGTGTGTGCATGTGTGTGTGTGTGTGTGTGCGTGCGTGCGTATATGTGGCCTATTCACCCATGTCGCCTCCATCATCCTCCTCGTCGTCTTCCTCCTCCTCTGCGCCCTCCTCCCTCTCCTGCTCCTCCTCCAGGCGGCTCTGCAGGAGGCGCTCCTGGTAGGAGTTGAGGAGGATGTGAGCCAGGCCCCCGGAGGCGCAGCCCCCCTCGGCTCCGTCCGGCCCACCCGGCGCCACGCCGTCTTGCATCAACGCCTGCGAGCGCTCCAGTAACTATGACAAATATAGATAATAACTATGTTATTATCAACATTTCTGCAGTAGAGGATAATAGCTTGGGTGTTTGACTCCCACTAGAAAGGTTCTGGATTTGAACCTCGATGTTCACCATCTACGTCATCGTTGAGACGTCCTAATAATGAGCACAGTAGGTAGGGCCTACATTGCTTTGGAGCACAGGAGTCTGCTAAATAATTACTAAATAGCTCAATAGTCAAATGTCAAATGAGGCACATAAAGGTAAAATGGCGGCCTGGTATCACCTCGTCGTCTGTCAGGTACTGGCCGATGTACTGCTCATAAAGCAGGGGCTCCCGGGACCGCATCTGCTCCTCGCTGAAGTACTGACCCTCTGGAGGGGAACAGACGCCACACACAGACAGACACACACAAACACAGGAACACACACACAAAGACAAAGAGAGTCAACATTTAAGTTTACCGTTAAGAATTTTGCTGAGATTAGATAAATGTTCATTTTATGTCGGTCGCTTTAAGTTGATAAAGCTAAATCGTAAAATAGTAAAATAAAGCTAAATAGTAAATACTGAAGGAACAAATTGGACAACAGAGCATCTGTCAAACATTGCTACGTTACAGAATTAAGGTCAGTAGCCCCTCGCCTGCATGTTTTTCATTCATCGTCACGGTGACAAAAGAGAGAGAGAGAGTTTACCCCTCTGCAGGGCTCTGAGAGCAGCGTAGCGGTGGTTCCGAACCCGGGTCCTGTCTGCGTGCCCCCCTCCCGGCCGTCTCTGGATCACCCGGCAGTAGTGCTGGGCCCGCGCGTCGGACGCGAGGTGGGAGAACGCCGCCAGATGCTGGGGCTTCAGGTGGGCCTGCGATCAAGAGGAGATCCAAACAATACACATGGTGCACAGCAATGAGCACGAGCAGTCCGATTTGGATTACGATGGTTTACTGTACGTCAAAAAATAGCTCAGAGACAGGACAGCTATAATGACACGGGTATTGGTCACGTGCAGGGCTGAAAGGGGTGAGGTACTGGGTTCGATCCCCGATGTCCAAGTTCATAGGCATCGTGAAGAACCTCTGACCCCCACCGACCCCCTCTAAGGCTCACCTGGTACCTCTCGAGGAACACGAGCGGCCTGCTCTTGTACTGATGCAGCAGCTCCTCTCTGCGCTGCTCCAGGGTCAGGTCCGCGTCTCCTACCTGCTGGCTCTTCACCTGGCTGCCACTCAGCGCCACGGCCTCCAGCATGGCTCTCGCACTGGGGGACACCGCCTGAGAGAAGCACACAAGCGTGGTTTAGTGGTTTAGTTCAAAGACGTGACGTTAGTTTATTTTTTTTAGGGGGGGGGGGAGCCTCACCTGTGTGTCTGTGTTTCTGGGGCTCGTTTGGGGCTTTTTGGGGGCTGGAAACGTGAACGTCTGCGAATCCATGTGCTGCCCATCCCCGACGTCTGCTGCTTCACTTCTGACTTTTCCCGCGAAAGAAGCTGTGAGGGGTTTCGCGGCGGGAGGATCTATTTCCCCCCACATGATGATGATGAAATATAAACGTTTGTGAAGAAGAGCTTTGTTTTGCCCCGGAAGATGGCACACAGCAAAAAAAAACAAAACACAGCGCTGTAGTTCTATAGATATTCTAATAATGAACGAATCAACTGTATTATGAAGGGCAATATAGTTCCGAGGGATGATAAATCGTTAGCATTATTTTTGCGATGACATCTGCGTTGAACTCAAACCGAGCCACCATGTTGGTCCGTCGTTGTTATTGGTCCCCCTCCCGTCTTTCACACGACCGGACGACAGTCGTTCCGTGTCAATGTTTTTTGTGATTTGCCATTGGCGTGTTTATTTCCTGCGTTAAGTCCTGCGTTGGTGATTCACTCTTTGGTCCCTCTCTGTAATTTTATATTTCAGCTTCAACTTTTGCTATTATTTAATTATTTAATATTATTTATTATTTAATGATAACTCCTATAACCCCACCCCCTCTTCTAACCACACCCCCTCTCTCTCTGATCACTTTTCTTTGTAATCAATAATGACCAGGAATCATGCAGGAATCTAGTGCACTGTATGTTGACTTTGTTAAGTGAATTGTGAATTAAGTGGTAAGTTGTACCCCAGATACGGTACCCTCCGTCCCATTTGCACACTTCCTTGGGTCGGCCGTGAGTCGAGTAGCGACCAGCTCCACCACCAGCAGAATACGCCACTGCCCCTAGTGTCACTACGAATACTGACATCCATCCACCCATGAGACCCTGGAAAGTGGTTGGGAGCCTCGAACAACCCAAATGGAAGTGTTTTGAATTGGTATATAACCCATACTTACATACCCATAGAGAAAGCTGATTTCCCCTTGGAAATCTACGTCTACGTCTAAGATAGTCGTATTCATCATGTTCCTTTAACCTTAAACATGTACATGTGTGTGTTTGTGTCTATTCTCTATACATTTTCTTTGAATTTGCTACACCCCTACTCCTATGGTCTTTGTACGACAGTATCTGTTACAGTTTTGACCAAATTGGCCTATTTTCTCACGCAAGGCACTTTGAAACAGGGCTTTAAAAGGTTTCATATAGTTTATTAGAATTATTATTCAGCCGGGCTCCTCGTGGTATCCCTCCAAGTCATCATAGACCACGTCGTCATGGTGTTCCTGACAGGTGCGCAACGCCCGCAGGACGGTTGCCAGGCGACGGTCCAAAGCGGCCAGGTGGGCCTCCGAGAGGAGGGGCTGGACGGCGGCGAGGGGGTCGTGAGCCAACGACTCGCGCACGACATCGCTCAGACGGAAGCCCGGCAGGGACAAGAGACGCAGGCGGAGGAGGGTGGAACGCCTGATCCTGGACAGAGAACGAGTCCAAGGGTTCAAATGAGGAAGCGTTTATCATTTTGTCGTTGTTGTGCTGTTTATACCTTTATGTGTGGCCGTGTCGTTGTGGGAGTGTGTGTGTTTGGTGGCTGGCTGGCTTAATTGGCCTCACCTGGCCCAGTTAGAGTCTGGGGGGGGTGGGGCTTAAGCCTCACCTGGCCCAGTTAGAGTCTGGGGGCTGCAAGCCTGTGGTGCATTGGCTAATCAGTGCACCACAGGTTAAGTCAGCCACCAGCACATACACACTCAGGGCTAGCATGCTATCACATGTACCATCTGATCCATATCATTAGATCAAACCCTGCAATAAATCAGGCATCTTTGAGCGAAATGGCAAAGTCACGCTGCTACTAAAAAGCTAACTCGTAAATGTGATCTTACTGTATGTGAAAGGATGTATATGGTCTGCGTCGGCTGGGTAGTTTGAGTGAAAACAAACAAAGCTGTTCTTGTACCTGCAGCACTGTCGCAGAGGGGCCAGAATACTGGGTTCATCTCGAGAGTGACGTCCAAACCTGTTCAGAGTTAACATGAATACCATTTTCACAAACAACATTAGCTGGGAGCAGATTATCAATGTCGCCCTATGGAGATTTTTTGCCAAAACACACACACACACACAAACAAAATGTCTTTCTGTTCTGTTGGCTGGCAAAACAGGAATGGCAAAAAGGATGGACTTCAGATTCAATCTTCAAATCTAATCATGTGCCTACATGCCGTCAAAAGAACAGACAACTGACAGAGCACAGTGAGGGTGGGTCCTGTGTCGAAAAATCGTAATAATCTTAAATAATCTGATGTGAATGATTCATGCGAATGGGCTGACTCACGCGCGGCCGTTGTCGAGATGCAGCAGAAACGTCTGGTTACCAAACTTCTCGAAGGTCTCGTAGTGATGTCTGTCCATGTTGCCTGCGGAGGCAGAGAAAATACCTTCAGTGCAGGCCATCAGTGATGCCTTAACATTTACTCTTTACTCATCTTTCTAAGTCTTTCTAGATCATCTTTTTAAGTCATCTTTTCTCTAAACTGCACCTTTGTATTGCTTATTTCTTACAAAATTCTAGAATTTCTATATTGTTACATACTGTTTAATGTTCAATGTCACAAAAGCACATTCTTTGTTTGTAAAAACTAAGGCAATAAAGCTGATTTCTGATTTGTGATTCTCATCGAGCACAATCCAAAGCGGCCGGCAGTGGTTCCAGACACGGGTCATTAATAATTACAAGCAGGTAGGAGGGTTAAGCACGCCAGTTGAGCCCCCCCCCCCCCCCGGTGGTGACACCAACCCATGAGGAAGTCCAGTACAGCCATGTCCATGAGGTCGACCAGCCGGGTTCCCTGGTCGTAGGGCGGGGTCTTCTTCACCGTGTCGCAGTAGGCCGGCTCCTTCTCCCACCTGCGGCGAGCCACACGACGAAGATGCTGCCTCATCATCAGGGAACGTCTGGAACCACCTGACAGCTCACCAGCTCACTGAGTAGCCAGCACCGCGAGACCACC
This sequence comes from Coryphaenoides rupestris, assembly GCA_002895965.2. Taxonomy (NCBI): domain Eukaryota; kingdom Metazoa; phylum Chordata; class Actinopteri; order Gadiformes; family Macrouridae; genus Coryphaenoides; species Coryphaenoides rupestris. The sequence continues at coordinate 11,500 of PIJE02001242.1, read as the reverse complement.
GTGGGCTCACGCATTGTCCATTTTCTATTGTCTTACAATTTCACATTAAAGGATGCCTATGAGTGTGATTCACCATTACGAGCCGTTTCAAAATTGTCATGTGACTCAAAGTGTCACTGTAACGTAGTGACATCACAAGTGGGAGTGTCCAACCAGATGCATGATGGGTAGATCAGTCAGTCGACCAGCCTTCCCAGTGAACTGAACCCACTGGTACAGCTGGCTCCCCTAGATTTGAGCTTTATTTTTGTATTTTTTTTTACAAGCAAATCATTCTTTTACAAGGCTGGTTCGTTTTAATGATTTGTTTGTGCTGTGCTTATGCAATTCTTGGCCAAGACGGGAAAACTTCATTTCATTTTGACAGCGTCCTGACTTTGGAGAAAATAAACGTCTCTACCCGTACACACACACACTAAACTTGGCACGGAGTTGATACCGAGGGAATATCATTAGAATATTTTAGAACACACACACACACACACCATAGCCATGTCCACAAACGGCCACACACAGCACACACACAGCAACACACACAACACAACACACACAACACACACCAAGACACACCAACACACACATCACACACACACACACACACACACACACACACAGACCCACTGTGCTAGTTTGGTGCGGCTGTACGAGCGTCTCCACGGGGACCTCCAGGAGCGGCGGGGGGCCAGGCTGAGGTCAGGGAGCATGGTGGCCAGGGACACCTCCAGAGCCCGCGGGCTGCCGCACACCGGGTGCTCCGTGGAGCAGTAGTACGCGCACTGGCCGTAGAAACACACGTTGCCCACTGGAGGGCGCCAGAGAGTCAAGAACGAAAGAACGATCAAATCAAGTGTCCTGCATAATGTTGTAACACACGCACGCATGCGCACGTACGTACCCGGGGAGGTGAAGAAGGTCCTGGACAGCTTTTGGTCGGTGGTGACGTCTTTTATGTCTGCCATGACGTCCACCACTCTGCCCACCACTGGAGGGATCCGGTGGAAACCCAGGATCCTGAGAGAGCGAGAGAGAGAGAGAGAGAGAGAGAGAGAGAGAGAGAGAGAGAGAGAGAGAGAGAGAGAGAATGGAGAAGAGAGAGGCAGAGAGAGAGAGGTAGAGAGGTATAGAGAGAGGGAAAGAATGGAGAAAAGAGGTAGAGAGAGAGAGAGAGAGAGAGAGAGAGAGAATGGGGAAAAGAGAGGTAGAGAGAGAGAGGTAGAGAGGTATAGAGAGAGGTAGAGAGAGAGAGAGAGAAAGAATGGAGAAAAGAGAGGTAGATTGAGAGAGAGAGAGAGAGAGAGAGAGAGGGGTAGAGAGGTATAGAGAGAGAGGTAGCTGCTCAATCTCAGGAATTTTGCCACTCTGGCTCCGCCCCCCCTGTCTCACCTGTCGACGTAAGCCACGCCCCCCTTCATACCACAGAGATGGGGAAAGCCTAGTCTAGTTAAAACAGTTTGATGAACTCACTCCTATCCCCAACACAACCTCATTTAATTGTATTTTATTTAATGTGTGTGTGTGTGTGTGTGTGCGTGCGTGCGTGTGTGTGTGTGTGTGTGTGTGTGTGTGTGTGTGTGTGTGCGCGTGCGTGCGTGTGTGTGTCGTCATCAGAGCCCAGGAAAGGGTGCCCCCCCGATACGTGACCCGACCACAGGGTGATGCTGCACGGACCCTCACCTGTCCAGGTGGAAGGCAGAGATCTCTGCGTTGTGTCTCTCAAAGTCTGAGAAGTAGAAGAGATTTACGTCTGTTTCTGCATCTCTGGCCTGTCTGACAACGACGATGGGACACACACACACACACACACACACACACACACATACTTTAGTGATCCCGAAGCTGATTGTTCACAATTATTCACAGATATACAGTACTCTTATCCAATGGTGCTTTACTACCTAAAATTTCTACGTAAAATGGGATACATGTCATGGACATCGGGGCTCAGGGGCTGACTTGACCTCATAACCTTTCCACTGACATTCAAACATCATAACCGCGAGAATATCCCGCGCTACACTTTTTAATGCGACGTACGAGACGTTACCATGAAGCTGTGGCCTTACTTCATCGGTTTGAGCAGAGCCTGTCCGTGATTGGGGAAAGAAAGGAGGAGTTTGAGCTGGGTACCGCCCTTTTTCTGGACTGAAAGACAGACAGAGAGGCAGACAGACAGACGGACAGACGGACAGGCAGACAGATTGGCAGAATTGAATATGCATACAGCACAGAGTACACTTTTCAACACACAACTGTAAAGACACTAGTTTTGGACGCTATTGTGGATTTGACGTGTGCTGTCACTATTCTCACACAAGATGGTGCCCTGGCACAATGGAATAACCTGAACTCTATATTACCATCGCTGCCAATCGGCATGGATTTTGCTGCAGGCGATGCATCATCCACGGACCATTACCGACAATTGTTAACATCCCTGTTGATCCCAGGTCAGGATTAGCAACGGGCGGCCAACAGAACAATATAATTCATCAAAATCAACCGGCATCATATGACAGTACTCCAATGGAAATATACACAGAATATCGCTGCTCCATCGGACAACCCACTCCCTTCCCTGAGTGGGAGTGGGTCAACTCAACTGGAAATTAAAGCAACAAGAGGGACGTGGGCTGATGCGGATTAAGCATTCGCAGCGTTATGAAAATATGGATGACATTCATGTGATGTAATTCGAACAACAGTCCTCAGTGTAGTCTTAAAAGTTAAAAAGGTAAATTGGAGATGAAGACATTCCATTTTAAATGACAATTGGAGGGGGGGGGGCGTGGACATAATCTCCGTACGGCAGCCCGAGGCGTGGCCTGGTAGACATCGTTAACTGCGCGGTTGCATCGTTAACTGGTGTGTTCTGGGCACCGGGGCAGCCTAGACATGGCCGACGCCTCTCGGTTTTCGACGTCCATATTATAAGTGGTCAAATGCAGATGGCTGAAATCCATCTCAATTCTGCAATGTGGTAAACCCCACGACAAAACAAACAATGTGTCTGCGCTGTCCACTGCTATGGGTTAGGTGGTGTCTTGCTCAGGGACACCTCCACACTTAGCTAGGAGGCGGAGCCCGGGGATCGAACCAGCGACCTTCCTGTTGCCGGACAACCGCTCTTTAACTCCTGAACTACTGCCGCCCAAGCATTTTGTTGCAGCTGGCTACCTTTTTTGGATACAAGTGTATGGGGATCTGCCAATTCTGCACATATGCAGTCATTAACAATGATGGTTGTGTCCAGCCAGTCAACTGTGCTCCTCGGTTATTTGTCACTGGAGATCTTCAAGCCGTTGACTCAAAGGAAAGCAGCAGGCAGGGAATATAATACGGCCCCTTTTTCCTTTCTCGAGCTCTCTTCCCCCATAATCTCATCTAAGAACACTTCACAGATATTTTTAACTTTAAAGTATTTTAACCGGCACAAATGTGTGAAACTGCATATGCAATTTGGCGCTTGTTTAACTTTGCACAAGGGAGGGGAAAAGAAGTGACCTAAATAACGACCGCCCTGTTTCAAAAATGATCATTAAAGTCAACAATCAACTCAAGTCGTTTCTAACAAGATAATAAGCATTCATCACAGCACCATCTCTGCTGCTGGGAGTTACCTGATGCAATAAATGTTTGAGTGCATTTTCAACATACATAATGTATGGTACATATATAGATCTCTACTGCAGTTCATTCTGACAGAATGCATCTGTCAGACCCCCGTAGGATGCAGAGCTTCGATAATTTATATAATATATAATGTATAGCAAAAGAAGCTGGAAGAAATACACACAATTTGGCTTTTTTGGTTGAAAAAAAATCTATTTAAACAATACAGAGCAGCACAATTTACATACGTCAGCCTACATACATTATGTATTTCCTCTTTCGAATATTCAGATACGAATACCTGCACAGATAATAATAATAATAATAATATTATTAATAATAATACAGAAGAGAAGAAAAGCCAGTGAATATATGCGGTGTGGGCCTACAT
>PIJE02001241.1:144573-148612 GCA_002895965.2 Coryphaenoides rupestris | reverse complement strand
ACCCCACACACACAACACCCAACCCCCCCCCCACCACCCGACCGTCCTGCCAGAAACGCACGGTGAAGCCGTCCCTGAGGGTTCTAATTGTGCCAGATGTTCTGGACAGAACCCGCCGCGCTCGGATCGTAACGGCGGAGAAGAGAAAAGACAAGAAGACAGAACGAAGAAAAAAAGATTTGATGAAAAAAAAAGCGGAGGGAAGAAAAAACAGACTTAAACATGATTTAAGGGAAGGCGATCGAAGAGAAAAGATACGAGATGGAGATAGAGAAAAAAATATAAAAAACGTATTATCATAAAGGACGGACAGAGGAGAAAACAGAGGAGGAAGATGAAGGGACCGGGCAGCCAGAAAGAGAAAAAAGGAAGAAACGGAGGTCATCGAAAAAGCGAGGTGTGCGACAAATAAACGGGATAATTATAAATAAATAAATGAACGCAAAAAATAGGTCTGTATCAAACTGTGTGAATTACGCACTACTGTATAGCGTGACATCCACGCCAGACCCCCCCCCCCAGAGACCATCACCGGTAGAGTAATTTATGTTGGCTCTTGCTGACAGGCTCTTATGCGGACGGCGATGCAAGATCGGCGCCCACTTTCTCCCCCTGCTCGCAACCCTCTCCCCCCGCTCTTAGTTTCTTCACAAAAACACATTTCTGACAACGAGCGGGCCTCCTCGGACCGGCCAATTCTCTCCGAGTCTCCCGTCTATATTTATTTTTCCGTGAAGACAGCCGAGTGTGTGGAAAGAAGTAGATGAGTTGTGCTGCTGTGCGCGCTGGCTTGGAGGGATTTTGGCCTTCCTGTTGGCTGTCTGGTGTTGGCGTTGTCTGCGTCTGTCTGTTTGGCTTCCATTGTCCTGTCTGTTGTCTTCTAGTATGCGCATCTTATCCTTGACGGCCCGGGGATCTTTCAGACGGCGAACTACGTAGGCTAACTCTCTCTGCGCTCTCGCAATTATTTAACAGACACAATGTATTCCCGTCGATGTCAAACAGACGGTAAATTAGTTGTCTCTGTTTCCAGACTTACTCTCTGACTTGCATCTTTTTGAATAAATATACTCAGGAGGTAAGATAGGTTGCCGGTTACGATCCCGGGCCTCCGCTCTAGCTAAGCGTCGTAGGTGTCCCTGAGCAGAGACATCCACATAACACTAACTGCTCCTGAGTGTGGTGTTACCCTTGCATGGTTGCACCGCCGATCGTGTATTGAAATGGGTGAATGCGTGAAGGCAAATACTGTAAGCGCTTGGGATAAATGCCTTATATATTAAATCCAATCACATTAAACCATTTGCATGAAGAGTCAACACTACGATGTATCTATCAGCATATCCGTTGTAATAAAGTCAAAACGTTAAAATGTTAAAATACACCAATTTCGTCAATCTCAGACGAAATTTGCTCCGATGTGAACTTCATGTGTGGATGCCTTACAGTAGACAGATCCATTTGGAGAATACAGTGTGTGATGTTGTTGTGTGCGTGGTGGTGTGTGTGTGTGTGTGTGTGTTGGCGTGTGTGTGGCGTGTGTGCGCCACCCATGACTGAGCCCCTCTCAGCAGCAGCCCCTATTATCCACGCAGTATGTCCACAGAAAACCGAGTCTGACAACAACGCATAAACACACAGATGGGGGGGGGGGGGTGGACAGGCACTCCGAAACAGATTGGGTCCTGGGCTGGGCCCTGTGGAGGGTTCTGGGGGTCCTGGGTCCTGGGTCCTGGTTCTGCAGACCACCCATGGTCCATGCATAGCATAATGGCATTGTTTTTGGCAACACGCTTTGGTGTGCGCGGGGGGGCACGGGGGGGGGGGGGGGGGGGTGCGCAGTAATGTATGTCACACACACCCACATGCAGCTGGGTCATTATTACAGGAGGAAATAATGGTTGGCGGGGGGGAGGCTGGGAGATGGAGGAGTGGGGAAGGGTTGCCATAGTTGCGGAGCCATCGGTTGAAACATCTCTGGGTCTCCGGGCACTTCCTGTTGTCCGCTGTGCTTATGGGGACGGAGCGCCGTCGGGGTTTGGGAAGTTGGGAATTGGGGACTTGTGGGGGAACACTCGCCGCCACGATAACTCCGTGACTACATTCACGTTTCCACGACGACAACAAGGGTGTCCGACGCAGCACGTGATGGCATTGTTAGCGTCGTTATCATTTAAGCAACTTCCATCAATATTCAATATTAGTCGTAGGTCAAACAAAGTGTTTTCATATGTAACTACAGTATAATTAGATATTGTGGAGTGTGTGTGTTGCGTGGCTGGTTTAATTAGCCTCACCTGGCCCAGTTAGAGTCTAGGGTGGGTGGGGCTGCACACCTGTGGGACATTGTCTCATCGGTGCAGCGCAGGTTAAACCAGCCGTCAACACACACACACTCAGGGAGCGCTAGCAGGCTAGCAGATACCATCTACGCTGTTATGGTTTCATTTTACAAACTTTACAATAAACCAGACCGTTCACCGCCATCCTGCATTCCTGTGTCCTTTGGGAGGAGCCCCAGGAAAGCCACATGTATGTGGCATGTGGCAAGGGGACATTGCTACAGATATGTATAAACTGTATGCATGTAGGTATCTATGTATGTATGTATGTGTTTGATTTTCTCAACAACCGTTCATCCGATTGACTTCACACTTGGCGGGTGTGTGGGCATTGAGGACCCAAGGAGGTGCAGTGTTGTGTCGAGTCGAGTGTCAAGTTGTTTGGGTCGGCGGTTCTCTCGAGAATTAAGCTGCAAGCAGCAGTGCTTACCGGAGGCAACCACGCCATCTGACCTGTTTCCACCGGGCACATTATGAACGACTAGCGATGCTCCAATGAACCACCGAGAGACATCAACAACAGCTCCTGTTTATTTTCAGATTCGGCCGAAAGCTTCGGTTGTTCAATCAAAGCAGCGGTTTGACTTGGCACCGCTGCAGGGGCTGCCCCAGCGTCACATGGTCTGGCCCCGCCCCCCCGGCGTGTGTGTGACGCCGGGCCGGAGGAGCGATGTATTTATTTATTCCCGGTGCTAAATATAGGGCTGACAGGGCCCTAACGAGCATGAGGTCATCGGCAGCTCTAATAACCCCAGCGTCCATCTCCGCTGACAGAAGAAAGCACTGCTGGGTGGTGGTGAGTGTGTGTGTGTGTGTGTGTGTGTGTGTGTGGGTGTGTGTGTGGGGGGGGGGGGGGGGTCTAAGGGGTGCAGGACGGCGGACCTGACAGTTCACACACACACACACACACACATGTTGGTAAATTTAGTGGAGGGCACTGCTCTCGGCCCTATCTGGTTTCACTAACCCACGCGTCCCGCGTTCAAGCAAACACACACACACATGCGCACATACACACACAGGCATACAAACGTACGCATGCACACGTGCACACACACACACGCGCACACGTATGCACGTATGCACACACACACGCACACAGGCATACACACGTGCACACACACACACACACACACACACACATATACGCATGCATGAACATGTGTACACACACACAAACATGCATGCACACACAAACACACACACACACACGTGTGCACACACACACACACACACACACACACACACACACACACACACACACACATGCGTACACACACGTGCGCACATACACACACACACACCTACACACAGATCTGGCTGCATCATTTTCACACTGCCGCTCGTAGACATGCAGGCGTACATGCGTGTCCACATACTGTCGGTAACACAAGACCCAGCAGGAGGAGAACGAGGAGAACAGCAGTATCAGACAGCCTGGCTGCTGTGACAGCTATATTTAAGACCGTTAGACACACACACACACACACACACACACACACACACACACACACACACACACACACAACACACACACACACACACACACACACACACACACACATACATATGCGTGTATGCATGCACATTGCACAAACATGCAGATACACTCATACACATACGTACATGCACACATGCTTGCACACACACACACACACACACACACACACACACACACACACACACACACACACACA
>PIJE02001241.1:127073-139573 GCA_002895965.2 Coryphaenoides rupestris | reverse complement strand
TTAGTTGTTAAAATGATCCCGGGAAACTCTCTCGCAGTTCTTAAGCGTTCTGGATCCCGGGGCGATGCTAGTGCTCGCCAACAAATAAACAAATAAACATCGGATTATTTTGGATCCGACATCCTTAAAAGGTAAAAAAAAAAAGGGTTTCTTCCAATGGGATCCGACAACCGGCAACTTTACCTGCTCCTCGTCCAACAGCACCAGACCCACGATCGCGATGTTGATATTGCCTCCGATTGTTCCGTCTTTAAAGAGACTCGAGACCTTGCGGGATACAGAAAACACACAACAGATTACGAATCACAACGTGTTGATCCGCTGAGGTTCGTCGTTTCAGATGGATCCTGTTTTATTGTTCCCTGAATCCATGTGATTTATTTGTGCTCAACCCACGCGACGACGGAAACGACGTTCGCTGGATCTTTGGGACACAAAAGAAGAAATCTCGAAGGAAAAAGTCGATTACTAACTGTCGCTCAATCAATAGTTCACTCGCCTCCGTGTCTTTTTTCGCCGTCTGTTAGCATAAACCCGTTTTTGCACGCTACCACGCGGCTAACCAAGCCCCGTCCCGTTCGACAAAACATTTTTTCCAAAACATTCCATGGCAGATTCCTTCGTGTTAAGATAAGATAAGATAAGACTAGCTCCAGCCATTCTCATTTCCCCTGCCGATTACTCAAAAAACGAATGGGAACCAGCACATCTTTGACTGGACGGGATATGTATGTACGGTACATTGGGTTGGGGTTCATAAATATGTGTCGGATACATCGGAAACCAGAAACCCTGGCCGTTACGTTTGGAGATAACAGACAAATGGCGCCCTGATGACATCACGGCAACTTGTGTTCCCAATTCTCCTTCTTCATCTGAACATTGATCAGACCCACGGATTTTGGCTTTGAAACAGGACTCCTGATCTCTCTCTCTCTCTCTCCCTTTCTCCCTCTTTCTCTCTCCCCCTCTCTTCCATCTGTATTTTTTCTCTCTCTCTCTCTCCCCCTCCATCTCCTGGGCACTATAAATATCTCAGGTGTGACACTTGAGTGTTTTTTTCCCCCTCCCTTCAAGTCGCGTTTCATGCTTTGGTCGGGTTCCAGATGTAAGGCCTCCACCGCCGCCGCCGCCGCCGCCGCCGCCGACACACAAAACCGCTTGAACCTTCTCCACCGTTCTCGCGAGCCTCCATTCACGACGAACGGCGTCGCGCGTCGCAACACCTCACGCTCCAAAAACCCAACGGCTGCAATTACTAAACCCGTAGCGCCGTCCATCACGTCGCACAGCTGTTTGTTTTTTACTCTGCAGCGGCAGGAAATGAAATGAAATGAAACGATGGTTGAGGTTTGTCTCGTGTGTAAAAACAGGAAACATCCGCGTTCAGTTTTGAAGTCTGAGACAAAAAAAGAGAGCAAGCGGCGTCGCTGTGATGACGGCGGCGGTTGTCGTCGTTTTTTTTTTTTTGCTGGGATCTGGGTCATCTCGCCGCGGCCGTGTGACTTCTCATCACCTCCACCTACACCTCCACCCCGCCCTCCTATACCCAGAACCCATCTGTGCGAGATGGAGCCGTGTTTTCAAAACATCGGGATTATCTTTGGATTTGTCCGTCAGTTCAGTAAGTAGCCAAAGCAGCATTAGGGAGATACGGTTTCCAGATCAGCTGAGCTGCTGGGAGACGGGGGGGGGGGGGGGGGGGTGGGAGACGGGGGGGGGGGTTTAGTGTAAGAGCAAACACAGCTGTGGCGAAAGACATCCCCGTCAACATTTATCGGCCTTCTCTAATTCGTAATGTTTCTTTTCCGGTGTAAATATATATATATAAATGTGTGTGTGTGTGTGTGTGTGTGTGTGTGTGCGTGTGCGTGTGCGTGTGTGTGTGTGTGTGTGGGTGGGTGGGTTGTAAGGAAAGACACTCTCGCTGAGATAAAGTGTGGAGTGAAACACTGTGCGACTGGTTGGTAATCGCTCTACTGTGAGATTGAGCGGGAAAATCTTTCATTTGCCGCCGCGGTGTCCGCTAAACACTTTCATGTCGCGATCCCGCCTCGTGTAACGGCTCTCATTACCTCGTGCGTGGGTTCAACGCTCGCACATTATCTAAACTCGGGGGTCTCCCAGTGTTTCCAATTCTAGGGGCTCGGCGGGCTCGGCGCACACCAAGGGAACGCTCGCTTTTGTTCACATTGCGCGCCTTCATTTTGTTTTGAAATCGGACGCCGTGCCGATATCGCGTTACCTTCCGCGCTCCGCTGAGGCCGTCATCTTTATCCGCGCTGCAGACTAATCTAATGCCGTGGCATGACCGCGCACACTCGGCCTTATCAAAACACGGGGGGAAACAATGAAGTCAGCTGGGAATTTTGCACACCCCATTTGACCCCCTGACCCCCCCCCGCAACAACCCTGGAGGATTATAAAAGTGTAACCCCCGTCCCCCCCCCGCCCCCTCAAAGTGTACCTAAATCCTATATCCTCGTTGCACAGCGTACAGGGTACTGTTCTGCCATCACGCCGGAGATACAGGCCTCTGGAAAGTGGAGGAAATCTCGATTTGGTCAAAGCCTTGGACCCTCTGCCATAGTCCTACTCAATAAAATACTTAAAAAACCAAAAACAAAAACCCTTGTATAGATCCAGACCTTCTTGATGGTGTGCTTGGTTGTAATGTGTGTAATATGTGTATATGTGTATATGTATACTGGGTGATTGATGAGGAATGGATGTCATGTGAGTGTCATTGTGTCATTGTTATCTATTTTTATATGTACATGTTGTGAAAATGTATTTCTCTACAGGACTATATCTATCTATCTATCTATCTATCTATCTATCTATCTATCTATCTATCTATCTATCTATCTATCTATCTATCTACCATAGACCTTTGTTGGTGATCTGTTCCGTTTCTGATGTCTGATTCAAGTGTCGGCGGCGCATCTGCTCACCATGTTGAGCACGGTGAGGACGTACGTGGTGATGTTCTCGTGGCCGTGGTTCTCCATCATCTTCTTGTCCACCACCACCAGCGTCTCCACGTTGAGCTTCTGGTCGCCCGGCTGGCTCTTCAGCATCACCTCCCTCCGGTTCCGGGGGACGAAGGCGTACTCGTCCGCCAGGAAGAAGGAGTCTCCGCCCAGGGGCTTGGGCATGTCTTGAGGGATAGAGGGAAAAAAGGGACAAAAACAACACAGGAAGGCGCATGTAAATGGTAAATGGATTGCATTTATATCGCACTTTTATCCGAAGCACTTTACAGTATTGCCTCACATTCACCCATTCATACACCGACGGCGGTGCCAACCATGCAAGGTAACAACCAACACGTCAGGAGCAGTTAGGGTTAGGTGGCGTCTTGCTCAGGGACACCTCAATACTTCGCTGAGCCCGGGGACCCGCTCTTATTAAATGTAGATGATGTACTAAGAGTTTTATAATGAACAACATCCAGCCTTTACGTAATCCTCAATTAAATACATCTATATTTTTTTTTTCTCCTATTGTTGTCTAATTCAGTGATTGTCAAAGTAGGGGTCACAAGATCAAGATTCCAAATTGTCCAAAAGGGTTTTCATACACCACAGCAAAAACATACCTTATCTATACTATCTTATTAAAGCCATCTGTGTGTGAGTGTGTGAGTGTGTGTGTGTGTGTGTGTGCCGTTGCGAGCAGGTCGGGGGGGTGGGGGTGGGGGGGGACAAGAGGGTCATAAGTCTGACCCCAGATCGTTTTAGGGGTCGCGCAAGCTCAATAATTTGAGAACCACCGGTCTGGTTGACGCCACCCATGGAAGAAAAAGGCCAAGGAGAACGTCTGACATAATGACATGATTCTGTTAAGCCAACAGCTTAACTTTTGGTGCTGTAGGTTGCTCAAGAGCACATCAAAAGACAAGCGGAAAAAAAACTAAATCCGCGGTACTTTGCAAACATGCCGTCGCCAATTAGCAGAGACGTATAACAAAAAGTAAAGGCAAATGAATCCCGACTTATTTGTTTAATGTGCTTTCGGGCAAGAAAAGATAAGAAGTCGACAAGCTACAAAAGTAAACATATATCAGACTCGGGTTGGGAGATTGTTTTCAGTGGTTTTCAGTGAAGGTAATTCCTTATCGTTACCACTTTAAAGGCAACTCACACACACTTCCTGCACACACACACACCCCCCCCCCCCCTCCACCCCACAATACACACACACACACACACACACGCACGCACACACGCACGCACGCACACACACACACACACACACACACACACACACACGCACGCACACACACACACACCACACCCGCCTCCATGCTATCACCACCTACGGTATTTTGTCTTTGAAGACTGTGGAGGCGGCGGAGACAAATATCTGTCTGCTAAGAACAGACCACTGGACTCCACTGAACCACCGAATGAATAGTGGGAGATGGGATAATGAACCAAGCCACAGTAGTAATAATATAATAATATATATGTATATATATACACTGTGTATATCTATGTGAGGTTATGATATACTGTTAATTTTAAAAGGGTAATGTCACTGTATGTGAGAGAGAGAGTGTGTGTGAGACGTGTGTGTGTGTGTGTGTGTGTGTGTGTGTGTGTGTGTGCGTGTGTGTGTGTGTGTGCGTGTGGTGTGGTGTGTGTGTACCTCTGTATGTGAGAAGAGATGTGGTGTGAACGATTGGTGCGGTGTGTATGCGTGTGTGTGTGTGTGTTTTGTGTGCTGTGTCCTCTGTATGTGAGAGAGAGAGTGTGTGTGACGTGTGTGGTTACCTAGTGCTCGTGGGTGCGTGTAGCCCTTCTGTATGTGGCTTTCAGATACATACCAACCATGAGGGGACGATGTCAACTCCTGAAGCAACAACTGACATAATGACGAACTATAACAAATCTCGTCCATTCCGCTGTCCCCAGCTGACCGTATGACACACAGGACTCAACATAAAACACACCCCCAACAATCTATTTGGTGGCCAGCTCGCTGAGGATATATCTTTCCAGACGAAACTCTATAGCGGCTTTGGCAAGTAATTGGGACCTTGTCCACTTTGGCCCTTTCTAAAAGGATCTGCCCAGGAAATTAATGAAGACGATGCTTCGCGTTAATTTCCCTTCATGCCGGTCGACTAACGCATGTCATGTGCTGAATTTTGGAGCGACATTCCTCATGTTGGTTTTCTGGCAATTTGTGACCTTGAAACAACGAAATAATTGGAAGTGTCTGGTTCTTCTATTAGTCTCATTATTGCTTGGCGTTTCGAACGTTGATATCACAACTTGAAATGTGTGGAAATGTGTGGAAATGTACGTCAAAGCGAATGTGTTTTTAAGAGAACCGTCTGAGGTGGCGGTGTCTCCGTAAGCTTCACAAAGGCCAAGGGATTTTACATCCAACGTTAGGTCATGGAAGACTCAAGTCATTAAATCATTTTTTTTGTAAGCATAAAAAGAAGCAAGATGTAAAATATAAATCACTAACTATTCTACGGTTTCTTTAAAAAAAAGGTACGCAAGCCTGAGTTTAAGACCTAGCGGTGATTTAATAACTGACCGTGTCACTTAAAAAACATACAAAAACTTTTTTTTTGTCAAAGAAATGTTTTGAAGTTAACACTTCACTTAAAACACTTAAACATCAGGGGGGGAAACACAGCGGTTCAGAAATCAAAGAGTCCGTTCTCAAGCTGTGTGGGGCTGGTTGCTTGGTTGGTCGTTTTTGGCACCATCTCGCCTTCCGATCTCCGGGGGTTATCGTAAACTTTCACCCCTGACACTGCCTGCGTGTGATAAACTTGAGGGGGGGGGGGGGGGGGGGTTAAGTTAGAAAGTTTGCTTACACAGCCGGGAGAGAGAAGCAGGTGAGTGACCAAAAGTGTCTCCTTGTGGGAGACACTGGCCGGGCCTGGCCGGGCCGGGCTGGGCTCGGGGCTGCAGCGCGGCACAGGTGTTCAGTGATGTCAGCGCGCGGGAATGTAAATACAAGTGTGTTTTCATGGGGGGGTGGGGGGGGTGAGGGGTCGAGGGGGGGAGACAGGCAGCCAGGCAGAAAGGCAGGCAGGCAGAAAGGCAGGCAGGCAGAAAGGCAGGCAGACGGTCTCCTGCGGTGTGTGTAAGCAATGGTACTTCTAAACCCCCCCCCCCCCCCCCCTCACCACCCATCTGCAGCTGCCTTTGAAATGACCTCAAACCCGCGCTCGACAAAAGATGTCAACATGGCGTCAGAGGAGGTTTTTCGGGACGGGGCGGAGAGCGGGCGCTCGTCACGTTCGAGTATAATGAATGAAGAGGCAAAAACGAGATCCCGTCCGCGCTCATTACCGTAAGAACGCTTTGAGATGTTGTGTTTTTGCGTGCGCGCCTGCCAGTCCTCTTCGCCGACTCATTTTCGCAAGGATTCGCTCCTCTCCGCCAAACTTGCAAACATTTGAAGCCAAATTATCCCAAAATAAAGAAAGCAACGTAGCAACATGGAACTCACTTTGTTAATGCCAATGTTCCTTTGAACACGCTCACGCTCAAGAGTTCGAATTACCCGCCGTTGAGCTAACTCGTACTGACACACCGGGGTAATTCAGCATCGCCATGAATGTGCAGAACTAAATTGTGGACCTCCCTGGGATTTCGCTTGAGCTTTGCCTATTAAAACGACGCGCTACATCTACCACGCTGGCCTCGGCCAACTGGGTTACACCCTCTGGCCAAAGCCCGCTTTTTTTAACCCCAAATGTAATCTCACAATCATCTTACAATTGAGGGTTCCTGGAAGGAACCAATACATTACACAAGGCCCCGGTCTTCGGCTACGCTACATTCACAGATGCTGTCGCATGGCATTGACAGTGCCAGGGTTTCATTCCTACTGGGGGCCACCCGTGCTAACGTGTACATGCTAACGTGCTAACGGAATGTACCATATGAACTTCAACTTAGAATTCAAATGACATGAGAGCCAATTTAATGTCTTTGTGATAAGATAAGACCTTCATATTTCACATTCAAGGCTTGTATAGGGGGACAGCATACTGGAAAAGCACAAAACTGCACTATTATGCACTACACATGCACCGACAAATTCCATTAGTCATTCGATTGACAGTAACATATAGATATGCAGAAAGCAGCCGATAGCAAGTGCTGATTGGAAGGGAGAGTTGCCCCTTACATTACATTCTTCCGATCTCCCACAGGAAGTGCTGCTTTCTGGTTGTCTCGACCGTGGGTTTAGGGACATCGCCTTCGGTGTATGGGTGCGACCTTGCTGCTTGATGTTGATGGCTGGGACGTGGCGGTCTTCCGTTTACCCTTCCGCTCGGCGTGGTGTCCGGTACCGTAATGGCTACGCGGTGGCGGCGAGTTGTAAACTGGTTGATTCTCTTGCTGTGGGACCACGGCTCTTCTCACCGGATGGGCGTATTATTCTGTTGTCCGTATAGCGACTCCTCGCGTGGTCGCCGGGGCCTTGCGTCGGGCCCGCCCGCCGGCGCTCTTGTAGAGGATGTGCGGCTGGTGGCTGGGGGGTCCGCTGAAGTTCTCCCTCCGGGCCCAGCTGTGGGGACACGGGCCTCAGGAAGTAGTCGGCGTCCCGTGTTCGGATCAAACCTGACTAGAGGCAAAAAACAGACAAGCTCATTAGCATTTCTCGAGCGCCGCCTGCCTCGAAAACCTGCCTCGGGCCTGCATCAGAAATGAATAAAACTGACCTTTCCAGGCGCAGGAAAGGTCAGCGAACGTCTGGCAGTTGTCACGTTGGAAGCCCAAGAGAAACATCTCCACGAGCTGTTTGAGCCGGTTATAAAACCAAGAACTGACGTCTCGTGACACAAGTTTGGCTTTGTGCGGAATTTTGGGGGGGGAAAATGCTAAAAACTGACGGACAAGGGGTAGCCAAACGGCATGTGAAATCTGGACGTAGTCATCGAGTCCATCGGGGAAGGTTTTAACCCGATTCAACCCGGACATCAAAACAAACCACGGTCCAATGAAACACGCGATTTAATAACAATGAACGCCGCAATGGATTCAATGGAAACAAACATATTTGCATGATAGAATTAGCCTTTCCTTTTCACCATGTCTTTACTTTTTTCGTCAATTGTTCCACAGCGCGCTGCCACGTGGGCAAGCCGCACTTGCAATCTGTAAAAAAAAAAAACTACGCTTTTCTACAGCATATCCATCTGGTGTAAATCAGATTTAAAATTGGGCTGTGAGCACGCCCATCGTAACCTATAGTGAATCATGATGAAATATTTTGCCGAGGACTAGTCAGGCCATGTGGTTTCTTAAGCAAACACACATAACCCCTTTGATGGCCTGTACATTCCTCTCCGCTCGTACGGGCCTTCAGGGTTATCAGAGACACGTAGTAGCGTAGTACTTCCATCGCACTGACGATAAACCTCTCTCTCTCTCTCTCTCTCTCTCTCTCTGTCTCTCTCTCTTTCCAACCCCCCCGTCATTGAGTTCCCTAAATCTGTCTCTGTCAGCGCTTAATCAGGGGTCCCACTTTGGAGGATCGCAGCCGTTAACCTGCTACTGCCCATAAACTTCGGGGGAAAGACTCGACGGGGACGGGATGTGTTGCTTCATGTTCTGTACATCTGCTTCGCCGCCGAGGGTCAGATGTTATCTCAGCACGTGCACGGGGGCCGTTTAGAAGAACGAGACGTGGTTTTAAAACAATGGGGGGGGTGGAGTGATCGGGTCCACCTATAGCCTACACCTCCCTGTCTGGCTGGGTCTCTAGCTGTCTTCCCGTATCGTGTCTATCTCGTGTCTATCTGTCTCTACTGATATCTATCTATCTGTCTACCAGCGTCTATGTATTTACTGATATCTATCTATCTATCGATATCTATTTATCTGTTGAAATGGTAAATGGATTGGATTTATATCGCGCTTTCATCCAAATCGCTTTACAGTATTGCCTCACATTCACTCATTCATACACCGACGGCGGTGTCAACCATGCAAGGTAACAACCAACACGTCAGGAGCAGGAGGAGGAGGGGAGGAGGAGGAGGAGAGGAGGAGGAGGAGGGAGGAGGGGGAGGAGAGAGGGGAGGAGGAGGAGGAGGTGGAGGAAAGGGGGGAGGAGGAGGAGGAGGAGGGAGGAGGAGGAGGGGGGAGCGGGAGGAGGAGGAAGAGGAGGAGGAGGAGGAGGAGGAGGAGGAGGAGGAGGAGGGGGCGGAGGAGGTGGAGGAGGAGGATCAAGGTGACGTTCTTTAGAGGCGGGGAAAAAAGTACCAAAGTATCAAAGCCCTTCTTTTGGTGTCACAGTATCTCTGAATTACACAGCTGTGTCATGTTGTAGGAATTTTTACATGAGTGCATGTGAAATTTCGATTTCTTCCGGCTTGGACTGAACATGAAGCCTGCAGCAAGACACTGTTTTATTTCACGTTTAACTGGACCATCTGTTTGGATAGCTCCGCATGATTGTATGCCAAGGGGTCTATTCTGTCCAAAAACAAGTTGTAGCTAAAACCCTTTTATTTGCAAATAAAATGAAAGACAAACCAATGAATCACAGCCGGGAGCTCCATTACTAAGCATTAAATAGCAAAACAATGCTAGTGGGCAGCTTTAGTACGATTTTTATCACCTTTTTTAGTAGGACTATCTTTACACACACTATCATTATTTGTCTCCACACTCTAATTCCGCCTCTTGTCGTTATTTGGGTTAACAATCATGAACCACACAATTTGCACAGCAAGGTTTTGACGAAATAATGATGATGTCTCTGTTCTTTCCCCCCCCCCCGCAAACGAAACTGGAATCCCCTGCAGAATATGAGATCGTTGCCCCATATGAGGTGGACCACCGAGGGCACTTCCTGTCTCACGAGATCACCCACCAGCAGCGCGGGAGACGCCGCAGGTCGCTGCAGCCCGACGCAAGCCCAGACGCCACCGCTAACGTCGACGCTAACGCCGACGCCGACGCCAGCGGTAACGACGACAGTGAGACGGTCCACTTCCGCCTCAGCGGCCTGGGACAGGACTTCCACCTGGAGCTGAGGGAGTCCTCGGCCAGTCTTCTCGCACCTGGCTTCACCGTCCAGGTCCTGAGAAAGCCCGGGGGCGACCAGGGCCCAAAGGCCGACCGCCGCCACCACCACCACCACCACCACCACCACTACCACCGGCGCGACCTCTGCTTTTACCAGGGGTCGTTGAGGTCAAGGGTCAACTCCTCCGTGGCTCTCTCCACATGCGCGGGGATGGTGAGTCTATGAGCGACACGATACGCGCCCCGCAGTCGGCGTGGCTTGTTGGGTGGGTTTAGAACGGGGTGGGGGGGGGGGGGGGTTGAAAGAAGGTAAAGGGGGGATGGGATGGTAGTCAGCTGTGTGTGTGTGTGTGTGTGTGTGTGTGTGTCTGTGTTTGACATATGTGTATCTGTGTGTGTCAGTATGTCAGTTCCTGGTTTTTTTTCTTCTTGTCGGCCCTTTTAGAGCAGCAATCTTGTCTTGTGGATACCCTCGAGCAACAATCCCACAAAGCCTATTGTACGACTTTGGAATCTAAGTTCATCATATTCACAAACACGACTTTAAACAGTAATGTTGCCGCAAGTTTGGATGAGAGGGCATGTGCCAAAATCGATCAACCTTGGAGTAGACAACCGCTGTACAGCTTCCCGTAAAGTTCACACAGTGAGAGTCCCCTAAGTACCCCCAGAGAGAGGGTGCCAGTCACACAGCTCTTGAGTGAACGAATATCGCCTTGAGTGAATTCATTACCCCGGCGCGTCTCCTTGAGAAAATGACTTGACTTGTACTTGACTTGACTTAAACTCTTTAGCTTAAGTGGGGCGGCCATAAGTCACCCGTTGAGACCCTCCCTCTATTTGAGTCATTTCTTTTTTGTGTGTGTTTTGTGTGTGTGTGTGTGTGTGTGTGTGTGTGTGTGTGTGTGTGTGTGTGTGTGTGTGTGTGTGTGTGTGTGTGTGTGTGTGCCGTACTATTGTTGTTGTTATGCAGGCACGTGGCAAAGCGGACTCACACTCGCGAGCAGGACTCTCTTGAAATGTGCGTCATTCTTTTCGTTGACGACAGATTTGATGGCGGCGGCGTCGCAGGACCCCAAGTGTTACTTATTATAGCGGTCCGTCACGTCACTCCTGACGCACGATCAAAAAGAAGAAAGTCTCCAGCGCTCATGACACGGAGCAGTTTTTAAAGCCTCCCCAAAAAAAGAATGGGGGTCTCGGCTCCGGGGTCCACCCATACAATCAAGCTGTCAGTCACGTCGTCAACCCTCTTAGTTGTCTGAGCCAAAGTGACTGCATAAACACAGACATAATTCACTCTGTGTGCTGTGGCGGCCCGTCTCCAAGTTCAAGCCTCGGTGTCTCCCCGTCTCTCGTGGAGGACAATGAGGTGGCTTGTCTGGAGGTCTCTTCCCGCCAAGCGAGATGGCGCGAGGTCGGGCGCAGAGCAGTAACGTCGTCCAGCGTCCCCGCGTTGCCCACCGATTATCTCCAGACTCCACCTAAGCAGATGAACTTAACGCAAGTTTTTGGGTATTTTGACGAAATCTATGGGCTGTTCTTAACCATACATGTCATGCAATGGGATTCCGCGTGTAGTTTGAGAAATTAATTCTCTATTTTTTTCTTTTTTAGTTTGTTTCGTGAATGGTAATGTGATTGAAATGATGTTTGTAATTCCTACCCATGTTTCAGCTGGTACATGCTCATTTAAAATGGCTCGTGCGCGTGTAATAATCACGATGGATTTGATGAACCTCTTGGTAGGTCTGCTGCTTGCACGTTTCCACTGGGAAAGTACCAGCAGCAGCGAACCACTGGTGAGTCTGAGAATGCCCAGTAAATCTAAGCACAGGGAATGTCTCATCTCAGGGGGGAATGCCTCCTCTCCTGTGTGTGTGTGTGTGTGTGTGTGTGTGTGTGTGTGTGTGTGTGTGTGTGTGTGTGGTGTGTGTGTGTGTGTGTGTGTGTGTGTGTGTGTGTGTGTGTGTGTGTGTGTGTGTGTGTGTGTGTGTGTGTGTGTGTGTGTGTGTGTTTGTTTTACGTTTACATGTATCCGTGTGTGTGTGTCTTTAGTGTCTGTGTATTTTATGTGTGTGCATGTATATCAATATATATATGAGTGTGTGTGTGTGTGTGTGTGTCTTTTATTTGTGTGCACATAAGCCTTTCTATGAATGCATGCATGTGTATGTGTGTGTGTGTGTGTGTGTGTGTGTCTTTTATTTACGTGCTCATATAAATCAATACGTGTGTGTGTGTTTGTGTGTGTGTGTGTGTATGTGCGTCCTTTATGTGTGCGTGTGCGCGTGCATGTGTGCGTGCACATAGTAAAAAAAGACCGAGCCAAAGGCCCGGAGGTCACAGAGACTGTAAACGCCGTTCTCACGGTTGGGCCAGACTGCGCCCGGGCGGCCGTATCACCGGGGATACGATGTTTACTGGGCTGTGCACCACACAGATTACCAGGCCCAAGGCCAATATTGACAGTGCAGGTTT
>PIJE02001241.1:109573-124573 GCA_002895965.2 Coryphaenoides rupestris | reverse complement strand
CAAATATACCAACATGATGGAGGCATCAGAACAGTGTTAAGAGGGCAAAAGGCCTTTGCTCGTTGGGCGTAAAGCCGGTCACCAGTGGCTGTGCTGGGACTTGCCCAGTGTCATTTATGTCTGTGCTTTATTGGGGCAACCATGGTTTCCTACAACATGACACAGCTGTGTAATTCAGAGATACTGCTCCCTCCTCCTAGCTAAGTGTGGAGGTGTCCCTGAGCAAGACACCACCTAACCCTAACTGCTCCTGACGTGTTGGTTGTTACCTTGCATGGTTGACACCGCCGTCGGTGTATGAATGGGTGAATGTGAGGCAATACTGTAAAGCGCTTTGGATGAAAGCGCATATAAATGCAATCCATTTACCATTTACCAGAGATCGATAGATAGATAGATATCAGTAAATACATAGACGCTGGTAGACAGATAGATAGATATCAGTAGAGACAGATAGACACGAGATAGACACGATACGGGAAGACAGCTAGAGACCCAGCCAGACAGGGAGGTGGGCTATAGGTGGACCCGATCACTCCACCCCCCCCATTGTTTTAAAACCACGTCTCGTTCTTCTAAACGGCCCCCGTGCACGTGCTGAGATAACATCTGACCCTCGGCGGCGAAGCAGATGTACAGAACATGAAGCAACACATCCCGTCCCCGTCGAGTCTTTCCCCCGAAGTTTATGGGCAGTAGCAGGTTAACGGCTGCGATCCTCCAAAGTGGGACCCCTGATTAAGCGCTGACAGAGACAGATTTAGGGAACTCAATGACGGGGGGGTTGGAAAGAGAGAGACAGAGAGAGAGAGAGAGAGAGAGAGAGAGAGAGGTTTATCGTCAGTGCGATGGAAGTACTACGCTACTACGTGTCTCTGATAACCCTGAAGGCCCGTACGAGCGGAGAGGAATGTACAGGCCATCAAAGGGGTTATGTGTGTTTGCTTAAGAAACCACATGGCCTGACTAGTCCTCGGCAAAATATTTCATCATGATTCACTATAGGTTACGATGGGCGTGCTCACAGCCCAATTTTAAATCTGATTTACACCAGATGGATATGCTGTAGAAAAGCGTAGTTTTTTTTTTTTACAGATTGCAAGTGTGGCTTGCCCACGTGGCAGCGCGCTGTGGAACAATTGACGAAAAGTAAAGACATGGTGAAAAGGAAAGGCTAATTCTATCATGCAAATATGTTTGTTTCCATTGAATCCATGCGGCGTTCATTGTTATTAAATCGCGGTGTTTCATTGGACCGTGGTTTGTTTTGATGTCCGGGTTGAATCGGGTTAAAACCTTCCCGATGACTCGATGACTACGTCCAGATTTCGCATGCCGTTGGCTACCCCTTGTCCGTCGGTTTTAGCGTTTTCCCCCCCAAAATTCCGTACAAAGCCAAACTTGTGTCACGAGACGTCAGTTCTTGGGTTTATACCGCTCAAACAGCTCGTGGAGATGTTTCTCTTGGGCTTCCAACGTGACAACTGCCAGACGTTCGCTGACCTTTCCTGCGCCTGGAAAGGTCAGTTTATTCATTTCTGATGCAGGCCCGAGCAGGTTTTCGAGGCAGGCGGCGCTCGTGAAATGCTAATGAGCTTGTCTGTTTTTGCCTCTAGTCAGGTTTGATCCGAACACGGGACGCCGACTACTTCCTGAGGCCCGTGTCCCACAGCTGGGCCCGGAGGGAGAACTTCAGTGGACCCCCCAGCCACCAGCCGCACATCCTCTACAAGAGCGCCGGCGGACTGCCCGACGCAAGGCCCCGGCGACCACGCGAGGAGTCGCTATACGGACAACAGAATAATACGCCCTCCGGTGAGAAGAGCCGTGTCCACAGCAAGAGATCCACCAGTTTACAACCGCCGCCACCACGTAGCACTTACGGTACGGTCACCGCGGACACCTCGCCGAGCGAAGGGTACGGAGACCGCCACGTTCCCGCCATCAACATCAGCAGCAGTCGCGCCGGTCACCGCGGCGACCATCACCGCGGCGATGACTACACCCACGGCGTGAAACAGAAGCAGCACTTCTGTGGGAGACGGAAGAAATGTATGTAAGGGCAACCTCTCCTTCCAATCAGCACTTGCTATCGCTGCTTTCTGATATCTATATGCTGCTGTCAATCGAATGACGAATGGAATATTGTCGGTGCATGTGTAGTGCACAATAGCTTGCAGTTTTGATGCTTTTCCAGTATGCCTGTCTATACAACCCTTGAATGTGAATATGAAGTTCTTATCTGATCACAAAGACATTAATTGGCTCTCATGTCATTTGGAATTCTAAGTTGAAGTTCATATGGTACATTCCGTTAGCACGTTAGCATGTACACGTTAGCACGGGTGGCCCCCAGTAGGAATGAAACCCTGGCACTGTCAATGCCATGCGACAGCATCTGTGAATGTAGCGTAGCCGAAGACCGGGGCCTTGTGTAATGTATTGGTTCCTTCCAGGAACCCTCAATTGTAAGATGATTGTGAGATTACATTTGGGGTTAAAAAAAGCGGGCTTTGGCCAGAGGGTGTAACCCAGTTGGCCGAGGCCAGCGTGGTAGATGTAGCGCGTCGTTTTAATAGGCAAAGCTCAAGCGAAATCCCAGGGAGGTCCACAATTTAGTTCTGCACATTCATGGCGATGCTGAATTACCCCTTAGGAGGAGCAGGTAGGGTTAGGTGGTGTCTTGCTCAGGGATACCTCCACACTTAGCTAGGAGGGGGAGGAGCCCGGGGATCGAACCAGCGACCTTCCAGTTGCTAGACAACCGCTCTTACCTCCTGAGCTACTGCCGCTCCATCTATCTATCTATCTATCTATTATCTATCTATCTATCTATCTCTATACCTCTCTATATATCTACCAGTATCTATCAATCTGCAGCCATATAGATCTAAAACCACACATACAGAGGTACACACACACACACACACACACACACACACA
This sequence comes from Coryphaenoides rupestris, assembly GCA_002895965.2. Classification (NCBI taxonomy): domain Eukaryota; kingdom Metazoa; phylum Chordata; class Actinopteri; order Gadiformes; family Macrouridae; genus Coryphaenoides; species Coryphaenoides rupestris. Next base: position 121,630 of record PIJE02001241.1, on the reverse strand, counting down.
TGCCTCACACACTCACATACGGTCGCGCGTGTGTTAGCGTTACTCCAAACACGCGCCACATCTGTGCTAACAGTGCGCTGGCAGCCCCGTGCGTTGGCACAGCGACGGGGCTTGGCAGCGGCGGCGGCGGCGACGGCGGCCGGGGCTCGCTCTACAACACGGTTAGTTGACTACGGTCTGCGTCTGAAGCGTATGCTGCTGGGGGTGGAGGGGGGGGGGGGGGGGGGGGGGGTGGTGGTGGTGGTCGAGGGCCCTGTGTTTGGTCCAGCTCACACACTCCGTGGCTGTCACACAGACACAGTGGACACGAGTGCGCAGCCACAGTGGCAGCGGTGGGCGGTGAGGTTAGGTAGACAGCCGCAGTCTTCCCAACAGACCCTTTCGTTAAACGTATCGTAACCCGTAGAGTAAATGTACTCTACGGGTTACGATTGACTCCTGTTCTAATCAGTCGGGCGTCAAATCGAGGATCTCTCTGTTTGATTATCTGTTTTATGTGTCTTAAATGAGCCATGATTCCTGACCGCTAGCTTCCCCAACATTGTTATGGTTGCTTCTGCCATCCTATCAACTACAGATTAAGAAGAAAAAAAAACGCGTGTTATTGTGTTCCTCACCGAAGTAAATGTAAGTGAAAATGACGTCTTTATTTAGCCAAGCACCATTTTGGAACGAAGACTTGTGTAAACTTGTAAAAAAAAAACGTGTATTTTCTCAAAGATTGGTTTTTCAGCAATGTTTTTGGAAGGGACTAAGTGTGAGCCGACGATATTTGTGTCTTTTGCCAAAAAACGTTCTTGAGTTGAATCTTTTGGCACGCCGGTCAACATTGTTTGTTCACAGGTGGCTCACATAATGGTTATTTACAACGGTAACGGCGTGTTGCTGTTGACACGGAGTCTGACAACACGAATGATTCCTGCAAACAGCGGCTCTGCTTCGCGTCACATTGGCGGGAATAAACACTCTCGCCTCCGCGGCCGTACACAGACTAGATCGCCGTCGTTTTAAGTCCCCGGACATAAAACAGCCGAACAAAACAAAATACAAATTGGAGCTTGAAACAACAATTTTTCTCTATGGTGATTCTGGGATGAGAGGGTTGACAGGAGATAGCATAGCCTAGCACTTTGTTGTGGGAGAGAGAGAGAGAGCGAGAGGGAGAGAGAGAGAGAGAGACAGAGAGAGAGAGAGAGAGAGAGGAGAGAGAGAGAGACAGAGAGAGAGAGAGAGAGAGAGAGAGAGAGAGAGAGAGAGAGAGAGAGAGGGAGAGAGAGACCAGTATCTCTGAATTACACAGCTGTGTCATGTTGTAGGAAACCATGGTTGCCCCAATAAAGCACAGACATAAATGACACTGGGCAAGTCCCAGCACAGCCACTGGTGACTGGCTTTACGCCCAACGAGCAAAGGCCTTTTGCCCTCTTAACAGTGTTCTGATGCCTGCATCACGTTGGTATATTTGCATTTACTGGACTGCAATGTGTTCATATACAGTAGATCCCCACGCTGTTTTGGTGTCTGTTTAAGACAACCAATGTGGTGTATCTTACTTGAATTGGCACATTTGTAGAGTAATCCAGTATGTGTAGGGTAGCTGTTGTCGAACATATTTAGTCGTCGTATTACTTCCTCATAATGAGTTCCACACTGGTGCAAAAAAAACCCAGTTGCCAAACACAAGATTGAAAATGTTTCAGACCGCTTTTGATCACTGAAAGGAATTGTGTCGCGTTAAAGGTGCCGTCGGTACAATTCGAGAGGTATTAATTGAGTGTAATGTGTTAGGGAATGGCATAGCCGGATCAATCCGTGTGTGTGTGTGTGTGTGTGAAATGCGACACTTTGCACGGGCTGTGGGTACGTGAGGGAGGAAGGGAGCCTCAATGCATCGGAAATAAAATAGATCAACAGATCAACAACAACAACAATGGCAAATATCAGACATAAAACAGACACGTTCTAGATGTGGGCCCTGTGTACAGTATGGCTCATTTAAAACCGACTCAGGCCTTAAATCCTCCGACCCTCCACCCCTATGAAATAAAAATGATGGCTATAGCATATTGCGGCTATTTGGTACGGCGTTGACACACAGAAAGACCTTCCAGAGTGCCGGGCCATTTGGCAGGGCAGCGTTTTTTACTGCCCCTTCTACTCCGTGAACTTTTGCTCATAAATAATAGTTGGGATTTTTTTTTAGAATGACAAAATCAAAAATCAACCCGATGTCATCAAAGCAGGAGTTTCTTGGCTGCTGCTCAAAGGGCAGTTGAATAAAAATTATTCACGGCACACTTGTACCGGTACAAGTGTACTGTGAACTCAATTCTATCCTCTCTCTCTTTCTCCGTCTCTCTGCCTCTGTCTCTGTCTCTCTCTCCCACCTTTCTCTTCTCTCTTTCACCCTCTCTGTCTCTATAAATGTCTCTGTCTTTCTCCCCGTCTCTCAACTCCGTACTTCTCTCTCTCTGTCTGTCTGTCTCTCTGTCCCTGTCTCGCTGTCTCTCTCTCTCCCACATTGCTCTGTCTCTGTCTCTCTCTCTCCATAGCTCTCTCTCTCTCCCTCACTCCCTGTGCCTGTCTTCCGCACTTTACCTTCCTTACCCCCCCCCCCCCCCCCACACAACCATCTCCCTTCAGGTTAGGAAAAAAATCAAAAATGGGGAAAAATCACAGATACTGTACTCCATGCACTCCTCCAGCATCCAACATTGGAAAGCCATTCACTCTGTGTGTCCACATTAAAACCACTGCCCAGGCCTTCAATCATCAAACGAGCCCGGGAACGCTCTCTGAGGCAAACCAGATCTCCGATGACACGCGCAAACTCCCGAAAGTCCATAAACCACATGGGTTTACAATTACTCACACGGAGCGCTGTATAGCGGAGTAAAGTTATTAATTGACGGGACCAATGGGCAATTAAAGGGAATGTCGAGCCCCAGATGTCAAAAGAAAAATGATCAACCTTTAAAGAATATTTAAAACAAACGCATTGCCCTGCTTTCATCTTTTTTGACCAACTTTTCCTTGAGCTGAGGCACATGACTTCTGCACGTGCTCAGTAGAGGTAGACGGGGAATGTGTGTCTCAAGGGAACGGGCCCACCTGCCCACGGAATCATGTTTAAGCTCCAGGTGCGCTGGCTGATCAATACCAGCTATTGATCCAGCTAAGCTACTCGGGGTCAATATTTACCTGGTGGTCCCACGGTTGCAGCTGGCCAAAGAAGGAAAGACTCCCGTGGGATCTGCTGTCCTACTTTGACCATGACTGGAACACAAGGTGTTGAGGCTACACAAACACACGCACACGCACACACACACACACACACACACACACACACACACATGCACTCTCACAAAGACACATGCTCACACACATGGACACATATGGACAAACATGCACTCACACACACACTCTCACTGACAGACACACTCTCACACATGTGCACACATGCACACACACACACACACTCTCACACACACACACACACACACACACACACACACACAGAATCAAAGACACACACAGACACACACTCACACAGACACACTCTCACACAGACACACACACACACTCTCACACAAACACACCACACACACACTTTGGCTCTGCTCAATGTATTAGTCTGAAAATATTGCTATTATCCTTTGCTGAGCACATTCGTCGGGTAGCCAATGCGCTGAATGAAATACTTCAGTTACTGCATGTCAGACAATGCCTGACGAAGTTTAAGACCACTTTGGACAACGCTCGGCTCTGGTGGTGACATTTTTACGACACAAAAACGACGAATCTATGAATCAAAATAATATCTGATTGCTGATCTGATGTCATAGGTACGTCTGTAAAACAACTCAAACTACGACAACTAAACCGTTTCAGGGAAAATGCCAAATACATGGCACACATACGTATACAGTCGGCTATAACCTACTTTTATTTTTTTTTGCAAACCTGCACTGTCAATATTGGCCTTGGGCCTGGTAATCTGTGTGGTGCACAGCCCAGTAAACATCGTATCCCCGGTGATACGGCCGCCCGGGCGCAGTCTGGCCCAACCGTGAGAACGGGCGTTTACAGTCTCTGTGACCTCCGGGCCTTTGGCTACGGTCTTTTTTTTACTATGTGCACGCACACATGCACGCGCACCGCACACATAAAGGACGCACATACACACACACACACACAAACACACACACACGTATTGATTTATATGAGCATGTAAATAAAAGACACACACACACACACACACACACACACACACACACACACATACACATGCATGCATAGAAAGGCTTATGTGCACACAAATAAAAGGACACAACACTCATACACACACACACACACACGCACGCGCACATACACACACAAACATATTGATATATATGTGCCACACAAATAAAAGACACACACACACACACACGACACAGGAGAGGAGGCATTCCCCCCTGAGATGAGACATTCCCTGTGCTTAGATTTACTGGGCATTCTCAGACTCACCAGTGGTTCGCTGCTGCTGGTACTTTCCCAGTGGAAACGTGCAAGCAGCAGACCTACCAAGAGGTTCATCAAATCCATCGTGATTATTACACGCGCACGACCCATTTTAAATGAGCATGTACCAGCTGAAACATGGGTAGGAATTACAAACATCATTTCAATCACATTACCATTCACGAAACAAACTAAAAAAGAAAAAAATAGAGAATTAATTTCTCAAACTACACGCGGAATCCCATTGCATGACATGTATGGTTAAGAACAGCCCATAGATTTCGTCAAAATACCCAAAAACTTGCGTTAAGTTCATCTGCTTAGGTGGAGTCTGGAGATAATCGGTGGGCAACGCGGGGACGCTGGACGACGTTACTGCTCTGCGCCCGACCTCGCGCCATCTCGCTTGGCGGGAAGAGACCTCCAGACAAGCCACCTCATTGTCCTCCACGAGAGACGGGGAGACACCGAGGCTTGAACTTGGAGACGGGCCGCCACAGCACACAGAGTGAATTATGTCTGTGTTTATGCAGTCACTTTGGCTCAGACAACTAAGAGGGTTGACGACGTGACTGACAGCTTGATTGTATGGGTGGACCCCGGAGCCGAGACCCCCATTCTTTTTTTGGGGGAGGCTTTAAAACCGCTCCGTGTCATGAGCGCTGGAGACTTTCTTCTTTTTTGATCGTGCGTCAGGAGTGACGTGACGGACCGCTATAATAAGTAACACTTGGGGTCCTGCGACGCCGCCATCAAATCTGTCGTCAAACGAAAAGAATGACGCAAATTTCAAGAGAGTCCTGCTCGCGAGTGTGAGTCCGCTTGCCACGTGCCTGCATAACTACGGGGAAATAACTACCGTCACACACACACACACACACACACAACACACACACACACACACCACACACACACACCACACACAAAACACACACAAAAAAAGAAATTACTCAAATAGAGGGAGGGTCTCAACGGGTGACTTATGGCCGCCCCACTTAAGCTAAAGAGTTTAAGTCAAGTCAAGTACAAGTCAAGTCATTTTCTCAAGGAGAACGCGCCGGGGTAATGAATTCACTCAAGGCGATATTCGTTCACTCAAGGAGCTGTGTGACTGGCACCCTCTCTCTGGGGGTACTTAGGGGACTCTCACTGTGTGAACTTTACGGGAAGCTGTACAACGGCTTGTCTACTCCAAGGTTGATCGATTTTGGCACATGCCTCTCATCCAAACTTGCGGCAACATTACTGTTTAAAGTCGTGTTTGTGAATATGATGAACTTAGATTCCAAAGTCCGTACAATAGGCTTTGTGGGGATTGTTGCTCGAGGGTATGCACAAGACAAGATCGCTGCTCTAAAAAGGGCCGACGAGAAGAAAAAGAACCAGGAACTGACATACTGACACACACAGATACACACATGTCAAACACAGACACACGCACACATTCAAACACTCACACAGCTGACTACCATCCCATCCCCCCGTTACCTTCTTTCGACCCCCCCCACCCCGTTCTAAACCCCACCCAACAAGCCAACGCCGACTGCGGGGCGCGTATCGTGGTCGCTCATAGACTCACCATCCCCGCGCATGTGGAGAGAGCCACGGAGGAGTTGACCCTTGACCTTCAACGACCCCTGGTAAAAAGCAGAGGTTGCGCCGGTGGTATGGTGGTGGTGGTGGTGGTGGTGGTGGCGGTCGGCCTTTGGGCCCTGGTCGCCCCCGGGCTTTCTCAAGGACCTGGACGGTGAAGCCAGGTGCGAGAAGACTGGCCGAGGACTCCCTCAGCTCCAGGTGGAAGTCCTGTCCCAGGCCGCTGAGGCGGAAGTGGACCGTCTCACTGTCGTTGTTACCGCTGGCGTCGGCGTCGGCGTTAGCATTAGCGTTGGCGTCTGGGCTTGCGTCGGGCTGCAGCGACCTGCGGCGTCTCCCGCGCTGCTGGTGGTGATCTCGTGAGACCAGGAACTGCCCTCGGTGGTCCACCTCATATGGGGCAACGATCTCATATTCTGCAGGGGATTCCAGTTTCGTTTGCGGGGGGGGGGGAAAGAACAGAGACATCATCATTATTTCGTCAAAACCTTGCTGTGCAAATTGTGTGGTTCATGATTGTTAACCCAAATAACGACAGAGGGCGGGAGTGGGAGACAAATAATGATTAGTGGTGTAAAAGATAGTCCTACTAAAAAAGGTGATAAAAATCGTACTAAAGCTGCCCACTAGCATTGTTTTGCTATTTAATGCTTAGTAATGGAGCTCCCGGCTGTGATTCATTGGTTTGTCTTTCATTTATTTGCAACTAAAAGGGTTTTAGCTACAACTTGTTTTTGGACAGAATAGACCCCTTGGCATACAATCATGCGGAGCTATCCAAACAGATGGTCCAGTTAAACGTGAAATAAAACAGTGTCTTGCTGCAGGCTTCATGTTCAGTCCAAGCCGGAAGAAATCGAAATTTCACATGCACTCATGTAAAAAGACAAATGGAGGAAGATGACAATGTGTACTCCTTCATCACTGTGATCCATGACATTTCATTAGCCAAACCAACCTTCTTTAAAATAAAGAGCAAACAATAACGTTAAAGAATGTCTTTTTTTTTTTATTGCTAAGGCAAAACCATTGAACAATATATTAACTCTTAAAGTAACTGTTTAAATTAGAATGACAATTAAATACAAAACACTATTAAACATTACTAATCAATATAAAATTAACAATATCAACATAACAATTTAACAATAAATAAGTTACAGTACTACTACTAATAATAAATAACAGCAAACAAAGCAAGTGAAAACTACTCTACACTACTCTGCATATTCTACATCCACCTGTGCACACAATCAACAATTTTTCGATGAAAACCCGCTAACACGATCAGAACACGATTAAAACCCGCTGAACACGATCAGAACCCGCTAAACACGATCAGAACCCACGATCAAAACCCGCTAAACACGATCAGAACCCGCTAAACACGATCAGAACACGCTAAACACGATCAGAACCCGCTAAACACGATCAAAACCCGCTAAACACGATCAGAACACGCTAAACACGATCAAAACCCGCTAAACACGATCAGAACCCGCTAAACACGATGTAAACAAGCTTGAATCCTCTGTCTCCTCCTGCCACTCCTCCTACAACTCTTTTGCGCAACTCTTCCGCGCAACCCCTTCGGGTTTACCGTAATACCCGTAATATATGGTTGGAAAGCGCAGCTTCTCTGCTTTCAGAAACCATTGGAATTTCTTCGATCGCACAAACGGTCTAGGAGTTACGGTAGTTTGAAAAAAGCGAGTAATGGGAGCGCCGGCGCTCCCTTCGGTCGTGGCACCGAAATGAGGCACCGAAATATGCGTTTTGATTCGGTACGGTAGGTACCGGTCGTACGGGAACCGGTGCCATAGTGGTACCGGGTTCCGGTACCCATCCCTATCAACGTCACAGCAAGAAGCCTTGGGTTTAGGGTCCCCTCGTCTGTCCTGTTTATATTCCTCGAAGTACTTAACCTGCCCCATATAGTTTTGCAGGCAGGGTCACGAAGCAGGAAGATTTCTGGGACCACTTCCTCTCCAGTCCCATCATATCGCCGTGGATCTGTTGGTTTTTTACTGCCGGCTTTTTCTCTCCACTACAGTTAGTGCAGTTAACAGCAGGTCGTAAAAGAAGGCTCAACACCAGGCCATTGGCCGGGGACCACTGGCCCTACTTAGATGTCTGTTTCTGGTCAGGAAAATAAACACACAAATGCGATGGGCTTCTTTTCCGAAAGGTCAAACACAGAGTTAATGTAGTGAGCCTGGACTCCAATACGGCTCTCCCCAGACAAGAGGGCGGTGCAGCGGGGGTGAAGGGAGATTTCAGGACACATCAAACCCATTCATCTCCACGGAACAAGATTTGGCTGACATCGGTCCGCATTTAGCGTTCCCACATAAAAATTCGGAATGAGCCGGCAGTTACCCCAAAAACTATTATCTCTTTATGATTTGCTCCCAAGATGACATCATCATAACTTAACACCACATCCCACTAACGTTTTAAGAGAAGTGAAGGAAAGTGCAAACACAACGCTAAGTGATTGACTCTCTGTCTCGCCGAAGGCTCTCTGTATTTAACTGATACCAGGGGACAGGAGTGGATGATAGATTAAGCTTTCCGATTCCCAGATCCTGGTAATAGGCTCCCTTCGGTAATCGCACAATTTGAATATGGTGCACGAAAGATTAAACAATCTAATAATGGGAACGTTTCCCAGACATTACAGATTGGTTCAACATCGCAGTCAGACCTTAATTAACACACTCCACTTCAATACTCGTGCCAAAACACTTCACACTGTGTTCAAGAGTATATATCTGCCGCAAGGCAAACAAATTGCATATCTTGCACCCGGCGGTTAAGCGTTTCGAATGGAGCCTGGCTGGCAAGCATCAGCGACCATTGTTTCTCCCTGGGAAAATAAAATAAAAAAAGGTGTTCACATTCCCCGCCGTCTTTATCATCACCACTGGCAGCGAGCTTCACCGGGAGACAGCGGAGACCGGTTGCACTTTTGCAGTCAACAACAGACAACAGGCAACCCTGTGTGACTGTTGTTGTTGCTGTGCTGTGCTACGACCTGCTTAATAATGAGTATATTTAGCATGGAGACAGACATGTTGTGGGTGGGGGGGGGGGGGCGACAGACAGCGTGTCATCAGTGTGTCGCGTGTGTGTGTGTGCGTGTGTGTTGTGTGTGTGGTTGTGTGTGTGTGTGTGTGTGTGTGTGTGCGTGCGTGTGTGTGAATGCCGGAGATTCAAACGTGGGTATATTACACATACATCATCAACACCCAGCATTCAGACAACATGAGACAATTTGCATGTAAGGCCATCGCATCAAAATCCTCTCTCACTCACTCACCAGAGTAATGCATGTAGAGATCATATTTATGGGTCTTATATATGATGCCATGTCATAACATATATAATGTAATAGATGTTTATATCCGAGTCATGCCATGAAGCGAAGCAATCTTTAACGCTTTCTTTGCTTAATGGATTCTTATCACTCCCTGCCTCCCTCTCTACCATTAAGTTCTAGCGGCCATCAATACACACACACACACACACACACACACACACACACACACACAAACACACACACACACACACACACTATGACTACGACCTGCTACGACACTCACACGAGCACACACACGCAACCACACACACACACACAGCCACACACAGCCACACACACACACACACACAGCCACACACACACACACAACCACACACACACACACACACACAACCACAAACACACACACACAACCACACACACACACTCACACGAGCGCACACACACACAGCAGAACACACACACAGCAGAACACACACACACACACACACACACACACTCTCAAGGCTGCTTGTCTCTTCCTAAGTAGCAAACCAGCTGCAGTGACCCATGTCTGGCTGGCAGTGGACAAACAGTTAACAGGAAGAGATTAGGCCCCCCCCCCCCCCCAGACACACACACACACACACACACACACCACACACACACACACACACACACACACACACACACACACACACACACACACACACACACACATCTGTGGCTATGACAAGATCCTGCCGATGGCTGTCTTGTTGGTTTAGTGGGTGCTGAGTGCCATTAGCATTGTTAGAGGCGGTGGGGGGTGGGGGGGCGGAGGTATCTCATCCTACTGGCTGCTTTTTTGTTGTTTGCTCCCCGGGGATGATAATGGCAATAGATTAAGAGTCACCTGATATGTTTTGTTAAGGAGTATAATTGCATGATAAAGTCAAGGTATGCCAATGGTATTAATGGGCAATAATGGCCTATTGGCATCTTAATTCATGCTTAGTTGAGGAACGTCCCTCCGTTTTTGTCATGCACATATTGTTGAAACCTGTTCTATTCTTATCTGTATGTACCACAGCCAGATATTGCTGTCGCTTTCAACAAATGTACTTTTGGAAATCACTTTGGATAAAAGCATCTGCCAAATTCCCTAAATGTAAATGTAAATGTGCATGTAAATGTTTTCCTCAAGTTTATGGGGAAACAACATAGATTTGTCATGGGCACTGAGGAAAATGGTTGAAAAGTTAATACAATTAAAAACCATACAAGCTGCATACAAGATCTGCTCCAAAACAGACAGTTTTAGTAAGCTGAATCTCAATAAAACAGAAGAGAATGGAGGCAGATTTCAATGCATGTTTGAGGTCCACAGAAATGAACAAGCCTGGCTGGGGATGCAGATTATGACAGAGGAGGTGAAGGTAGACGGGCGCCCTCTAGCGGCCAAATATCTCCCGCAGGTGAGCAGCCTTCAGCTCAATTGATGCAGAGTGAGTGTGTGTGTGTGTGTGTGTGTGTGTGTGTGTGGGTGGCTTGGAACTGTGTGACAAATTATTGGATGAACAAAAGACACACACACACATACACACACACACACACACACACACACACACACACACACCAGGAAACTGTCCTCATCCCCATCAGTGATTAGTGATTAAAAACGTATGATTACCTGTGTTCTGGGGCAAATTAAGAGAGTGCAGCACAGTGGGACCCTCGACAGGAACACCGGTTGTTGCACTGACACGACTCTGAAGAGAAGGAAAGCTTGAATAAGTGTGGGTTGCTTTACTTGATAACTTTATACAGTATATGTGCCACACAGGGGGGGGGGGGGGGGGGGCAATGCACTAAGCACACGCAGGTTTGCTCCTCTCACTCACCTGGTTCAGTGGGAAAAGGCAGAGGAGGTGCAAGAAGAGCAGGAGAGGGTGATGTGCCGTCCCTTGACGTCTCGATTTTGCAGGGACAGTCCGGTGCAAAGCCATGTCTATGAGGTCTATAACACCAACACAACTCCAGCAGCACCACACCACCCTCCAACAAAACAGAAAAAAAAGCCCAAAATCGCCCAAATATATTCCAGCAGCCAGTCAGTAAGTCAAGTCAAGTCAAGTCAAGTCAAGTGGACTTGCTGGTATCAGAGTGTCAGATCATGGGCTTGCTTGTGGGTGCTGAAGCCTCCCCCTGCACCTCCTCCTGCAGCATGAAGGTCTCCATCCATCTCACAGAGCTGCGGACCTGGGGGTCTGGCGTGGGGTGCTGCTGGGTGACGGTTCCCCCCACAGACAACAAGACATCCTTTTCTTTTTCTTCTTCTTTTCCTTTTCCTTTTTCTTTTTCTTCTTCTTTTTTTCTTTTTCTTTTTCGTCTTCTGTAAATTTTTTTGTTTGTTTGTCTCTCTCTCTCTCTCTCTCTCTCCCTCGTTCTTCTATTCAGTCTCCGTCTCTCGTTCAATGCGCCGTGTTTTTTTTCCTTCTTATATTGCACGGCGTCTCTTCGTCTCTCTCTCCCTGTCTCTATGTCTCTCTCCCCTCTCTCTCGCTCTACCCTCTGTCTCTCCCACCTCTCTCCCCTCCCCTCCTCTCTCTCTTGATGTCTCTCTCCCCCTCTCTCTGTGTGTATCGCTCTCCTCTCTCTCCCCCCAACTCTCTGCTCCT
>PIJE02001241.1:99933-102433 GCA_002895965.2 Coryphaenoides rupestris | reverse complement strand
TCATATTTATACATTTCATTGCAATATTGCAGCTTTGTTTTGCTTACATATTTCTTTGTTATAGAATATCTGCAATTGTACATTTGCAAATCGACAATTGTAAATTTCATTTGTTTTGTTTTTGTTTTTATTTTTATTTTTATTTACTTTTTATTTTTGTATTTATTTATTTATCTTTATAGTGTCAGCTGCTTAAGTTATATTGCACTCCCCTCCCCATTTCTCTCTCACACACACACACACACACACACAGACTGCACTCAGAATGCCACTTCTGCTCTTATCCCAGCTATTTTGCAGGCAGCCTAGCGATAACCTTGCAATTATGAACACTTGAAACCTGCTCTATTCTTATCTTTATGTACCACAGCGATAAATTGCTGTCTCTTTCAACAAATGTACTCTTTGTAAGTCGCTTTGGATACAAGCGTTTGCCAAATGCCCTAAATATAAATGTCAACCTCTACAGACACTTTGTCTTGGGACGTTTTAGCTCGTTTTTTGTTTTTTTTTAAATAAAGCAAACAGAATCCAAGAGGAAGCATGGAAAGGTTAAGGGAGAGAGAGGAACCCCCCCCTTCCAGGGAGGGAAAAGTGCTGCAGGTGCAATGGGTCCAGGAGCAGGGAAAATTACCGAGAGACCAGAGGCCACCGGTTGAACCGGAGCCCTTCCCATATAAATTAAATAAGAGATGAGCTGGAACACAACGTGACGACGGAAATGGACAAAGAGACTTCAACTTCAGCTTCACTCAATTGACTGAATATGTTAGTTAGTTCGGGTTCTTGCCGGGAAGGAGAGACTGTAGTCGTAGTGATGCGAAAAGGGTGTTTCATTAACAATGGAAAGATTGGCAATTGCCAATCGGCAAATAATAAATCCGGTTCAGTCGGCGTTAAGGGTTTCTGGAGTCGGACTCGTGTTGGGTCCTGGCACCCCATCCGTACCCAGGGAGAGTAAGGTGTTAATATATATATACAGTACATCAGACTAATCATGCTCATCACCTACAGCTGCATCAATCTCAGGTATTTTGTTTCACCTGCCGACGCTAAACCACGCCCCTCTTCATACCACAGTTACACAAAGTGACGGGCGTATCTACTGTATGTGTCACAGCAAAACTCAGGCAAACGGGTTCTAAAGGTGGCGAAGAAAAAAGAGAAAGAAGAATATGAAAAGAAAAAAACTGAAAAGCCACAACAATGTATAAGAGCAGCAATGGTGCTTTCATTTGGAGACAAGGTGTCTCCTGACTCTCTTTATAGAGGGGTTTTCTCTTCAGCTCCAACTTTACAACTTCTTGAACTCTTGCACCCAGACTCATGGAACACACACCGACACACACACACACACACATATGCACACACACGCACACACATGCACACACACACACGCATACCGCATACTTACACGGGCACCTCGTCAACCACGGCTGCTTGACTTTTCTTTTTTGATGTTTCTGTGCCATGTTGGTCACAGAGGTTCAACCGCCGTGCCTAACCTCCCCCCTCCCCACACCGGCCCTCCCACCACCCCCGTTGTTGCACTTTTAACACCGCTCCGTATCCCCGGAGTGCGGCGCAGACAGCCCGGGTGGAACCGCGGTGACGCGCGCTGACACCGGGGATTACCTGGAGCCGTAAATCAGGAGTCCATAGGAAGACCCTGCAGGAGATAGAGCCACTGGTGAGAGGGAGACGAGTTATCGGTAGACCACTAAAATGTGTGTGTGAGGGGGGGGAGGGGGGGCGGTGGGGGAGGACTCAAGGCGATGGCGGGGGGAATGTTCAACGTTTCTGCAGGGTTTATAAGGCCAGTAAATGTATCAACGTGAATATTAATCTTAATCGGACGATGGCAATCTCATGCGGGCTGTGCGTGTGTGTGTGTGTGCGTGTGTGTGTGTGTGTGTCCATTGCAGACATGTATTTGTGCATTTGTGTGTGTGTGGTGTGTGCATTGTGTTTGTGTATGCGTTGACCACGGGGTAAATACATTAGGAGGCAAGAGAACAAGGAAACCTATAGACAAACTTCATCTATATAAAGTAAATACATTATACATATGATGTCAATATACTGTACTTGTATTCATGTATTTATAATTTGATTATTCATCCTATATTGAGTCTGCTACTTTGTCTTTGGTTCAAAATGACAATGTGCAGAGCTGAAGCTTACCTGACCAATCACAAAATCTGTGTGTGTGTGTGTGTGTGTGTGTGTGTGTGTGTGTGTGTGTGTGTGTGTGTGTGTGTGTGTGTTATATGATTATTACTTAGATTATTTCGTTTCAACCTTATATATTATCACAACGATGACAGGATGCATGCAGTTCAGCGCAACAACACACACACACACACACACACACACACACACACGCACACACACACACACCTAACACACACACTCAAAACCACACGCGTCAACACACACACACAGCCACACACACACACACACACACACTCACACACACACACACACACACACACACACA
>PIJE02001241.1:89933-94933 GCA_002895965.2 Coryphaenoides rupestris | reverse complement strand
ATAACAATACAAATATCACAAATTGGAGGGATCAGAATTGGTAATAAGTGTGTGTGGTATGTAATCACGAGAGGCAATAACATGAAACAGTGTTGTGTTTATATCAGGCCTGTAGTCGAGATCACCTCGCTCGAGTCCATGTCCAGATCGACTCGAGTCATTGGCGAGTCGACTCGGATTCAAGACTAAGTCGACTCGAGACCAAGTCTGCTTTGAGACCAAGACCATGTGACTGTCATTATATCGATTGCCTAAAATAGAAAAAGAAGCTTTCTGAAGGAATATTTGAAAGAAATTACCATATTTTGAGGATACAATTCATTGTAAGCAGCTTGTTTATGTTCATAACAAAGTTGCACCATTATCTAGAATTGGATGCATCTATAAAGGGAGTAAACTACGACATCTTTTGTTTCGAGTACAGCCCTGGTTTATACATATTTGTCCACAGCCACACTGTCGACAAAGAGCGAGAGAACAGCGTCGGGTCTAGGATCGGGAGGAGGATCGTTCAATTCAGTCCTGGTCTCTTCTGTTCTAGTGGGCAACCGATCCCATGTACTACAACACAATGCAGTCACACTGACACACTATCAACCATGGAACATACATTTCCTCCACAGTCTCTTTTTTGAACTATTCGTCGGGCCTGCATTGTTCTTCATTCATCTTGAGAGAGAGACAGAGAGAGAGAGAGAGAGAGAGAGAGAGACATACAGACAGACAGGGGGAGAACAGAGACACCTGTTTAGTGAAGCCACTCATACGGGTGCATATGGAACCATTTTCAAAGCGACGAGCAGATTCTCCTCCTGTTGATTCGTCAGGCGTGGCGATGAAGATTTACATGGAGGCGGTCCCTTCCAGTTCTTTGTTCTTTTGTCATTGAGAAGCATTGTCTTTTTTTTTCAAACATCTGCAGACGATGAGAGCATTTTGATTAGATTTTGAGTGGATTGAAGTGAACCAAAACATAATATATCAATATAATGTATATGACGTCATATTTGAACTATAAAATAATCACATCACAAACTCTGGAGGAGGATTCCTGGGTATTTCAGCAACAAAAAAAAAATAAACCCAGAATGAAAATGTAAATGATGGACCAAGTCATTCTGTCCATGTCCCTCCACCATTTTGGGTGACCTTATTATCTGTTAACATTTGCGAGCCTTGAAGATAGAAAGAGAAAGAGAGAGAGAGAGAGAGAGAGAGAGAGAGAGAGAGAGAGAGAGAGAGCGAGAGAGAGGTGTCACTGTGGTCATCCCTCACTCTCTGCCCCAAAGCCACGGTGACCTCCTCACCCCCCCCCGTGGCGTGTTCACACCTCCTCTAGTCGTCCTCTAGCCGCGTTCACGTGTTCACGTGTTCACGTGTTCCCCGCGTGACGTAAGCGGCGGCAGGACAAGCTGCTCATGAGGTATCCGCCGGTGGTTCCCTTGGTAACATGAGAGCTTTTTCATTCTCGTGTCACGGCGGCTGGACATGTTTTGATGAAGACACATGCTTTCACCAAAGTGAAAGTTCTGTTTAAATTGGGGAGGCTTAACACTGACAAAAATACGTTGAATATTATTATATTATGTGTTATACTAATATTAGCATTATTATTTTTTCTCTTTTCGCCTTTATCTTTTACCTGGGTGTCAACCTGGGGCGACCTAATGTTTACACCTTGAGGTGGGACTGCTTGCGTGTCTCAATGACCCTGGGAGCTATGCTAGTGGGATCATAAACACCAACTGGAGGGCCAACCCAAACTGGAGCAGGTCAAAGGGTAGAGGTCAGACGAAACACCAACACCCACCCTCCCTCCTCGCGAGAGGGTTGGTTTGGGGCTACGACCCCATGTATCGTAAAACACAGAGATGCTGCGGAGTCATCTATGAGAAATTGAGGGCTCGTCGATGGCCTATGCTCCGCAGGGGGTGCAAAGGACCGAACTAACTAACTAACCTGGGCGGCCTCACCAGTGTCTGCCTGGTTAATCGAAGGAAAACACCCAGACTTCACTGGACAAGGGCTGGAATTAGTCTGGAGGACACTGGCTTCTCTGTGACATGTATGGGGCTTGTGTTGAAGACACCGAGATCGGGGGGGCAATGCTTGGTTAGACGAAGAGCAAAGGGTGTATGAGTGAAAGTGTGTGTGTGTGTGTGTGTGTGTGTGTGGCGTGTGTGTGTGTGTGTGTGTGGTGTAGTGTGTGTGTGTGTGTGTGCGTGTGTGTGTGTGTGTGGTGTGTGTGTGTGTGTGTGAGGGGGGAGCTAGAGATTATTGGATGCTGTCAGCCTTAGACGAACAGCCCCCCCGAGGGAAAGTTAATTAATAACCCAGCGAGAGGGAGAGAAGAGAAAAAAAGATTAAAAGAGAGGAAAAAAATGCGAGAAGGGAGTGAGCGGTACCAGAGTCAGGCAAAGCCCCGGACCGAAAATAGCTCTCAGAATATATCCACTCAATCACTTTTACATTGTTTTTCCAGAGCCACCCAGTACGACCAACCAACCACCCAGGCACCCACCCACCCAGGAACCACCGCCATTTTTTCGCTGGAGAGACGGTGACCTCCGTGCATTCGAATCAATCGCCACACACACGCTAACGTAAGGGCGGTGGTTTTACAAGTCATTAGCGGGACTGACGACGTTGATTAGAGAACGAGGTCTATAAAGGTTTACATCTAATCTCTTTGAAACGTAGGCGTAGACACTTTGGGTTGATTTGAGACACGAGTCTGTGTGTGTGTTTCGTGTCCTTGTCGGTTCTTTGCAGAGCGGTGTGAGGGTTTGGGTTGCCAGTGTTTGCGTCTGTTGCCGACTGTTTACGTCGCTCGTTATAGGACTTCATTAGCGTGAGCGTTTACAGCTTCCTGACTCGAAAAGTGTGTTTCTTGTCGTGCCGCTTCTGTTTCTAGCTCTGTTTAAAAATTAGAAAAAAAAACAACCCACACACACATGAAGTTTGATCATCGGAGCAGAACTTCTGTTTCATGTGTTCCTTTATGAGAACATAAAATAAGGATCTAATGAATGAACAACATCTTGCGCACGTATGTTTGTTTGCGCTTGGTCAGTCCAATTACAGAGACATACATATTGTTTCGAACCTGCGCCAGGTTTTTGAAGTTCTCTCACACTAGCAGAGATCCCTGAACACACATGTTATTTCATTTTATGTTATGTTGTGATATTAATTTGTCTAAAAGCATTGGTAGATACGTTCGTCCATCCATCAATCCATTTTCTTTTTCCCTGTCCTTGTTGGGCTGGTGGAAAATGGGCCGAAACCGATAAACTTTTACACAAGCAAGTTAGCCTAACGTGCTCTTATGAGGAAGGAGGGAGTCCCTGGAGAAAGCCATCGAAACATGGGTTGACGTCCCCATTCCTGGGATGAAATTCTCAGTGGGGAGTTTTGGGGAGTTACCAATTTCAGATGGTTTGCTTCACGGAACCATCTGGGAATTTGTCCTGTGAAACTGTTTGGAAAGGGGCTGGGGCATTTTTTTTTTTTTAAATGACTTGGAAGGTGATTCGCTGAACCATCTCACCGCCACACCTTAGCCGGCAGTCGTTCCGCACGTGACGCTGTTTTGTCCGAACCACTGTGGTTCTCTCGGGCCACGAGCGGAAAACCTGCAGCCTGACAAAATGGATTCTCGCGTGGACGTGATCCCGCGTCTCCAGCTGCCTCGCGAGGCACCAATTCTCGTGTACTCATTGTTGCCAAACTTCACAAGCAGCACCGAAGTCATTTCAGGTCGCGCAACTCATAACCGGTGTGCAATATCAATACTTCCAACGGGGGTGGGGGGGAGTCGACTCAGGTTCCAAGCTGAACAAGGGGAATTCCCTCCGCTCGCTCGCTTTCCGTCGCGTCGCAGGTTCTGCAAGGTGATCAAATCAGTGTGTTGGCAACGCGATGCGGTCGAGGTGGAGCGATGCCGTTCCGTTGCTCCCGAAGAACCCCCGTTGCTCCCGAAGAACCCCCCCCAACCCCCACCTCCACCTCTCCAATCATAGCAATGATACCAAAGTGGCGACTTCTTAACTTGTGAAAAGCGACACCTCTGCGCATATTTTGAACTCATCGTGTGTCATACGATATCATCAGGGACTTATCTTACCTGCAGGGGGTGGGGGGAACATGACTGTGAACTTGAATGACGTTACAGGGCTCACTTGAAACTTAGCGTGGACCTTGGCTGAACTTTCCCTGACCCCACCTTCCCCAACCACCAACCCCACCACCACCACCACCTCCACCACCACCACCCTTCCTATCCTCGGGGACAATTTTATAGCCAGAGTATTACCGCTTCACTCGCCACTTTTAACTTTGACCTATTTTTACGTTTACACTATTTACCGCTTTTCTGTACTTATTAGGTAATATATTATGACTTGTTTAGAGTTGTTTTAGCATTTATGTTTATAAGAATGCGGGGACGGGTAAATAGAAATGACACGAGGCGGTTTCCTGATTACATGGGGTTGTTTGGGAACGACTCGATGTCTTCCCGGGACTGTTTTTGAAAGTGTCTGGGTGTTCAGGTCCCGTTATGTAACCACCACCAGCCATCGCCACGTTGGAGAGCTCATTTATTCAATTAGCAACCATAACAACGACGCAGGATATAAGCCCCTCCCTATTCCTCGCACTTCTGTTCCCCTGAGGGTGAGTGTGTGTGTGTGTGTGTGTGTGTGTGTGTGTGTGTGTGTGTGTGTGTGTGTGTGTGTCTGCACCTTAGCCTTGTTAATGCATCTTGACATGTGTGTGTTGTAGTGTAGTGTAGTCACAGTGTGTGTGCCTTCGTGTGTGTGTGCGTGTGTGTGTGTGTGTGTGTGTGTGTGTGTGTAAGAATGCATGTGTGTTTCTGGTGTATGTATCTGTGATGTGTGTGTGTGTGTGTCGCTCTGGTGTGCATAGTGGTTTATATATATATGTGTGTGTGTGTGTGTGTGTCTCTCTCTCTCTCTCTCTCTCTGGTGTGTGTGTGT
>PIJE02001241.1:79933-84933 GCA_002895965.2 Coryphaenoides rupestris | reverse complement strand
CATCGCCACCACCGCCACCACTACCACCACCGCCACCATCACCACTACCACCACTACCACCACCACCGCCACCGCCACCACCACCATCATAATCACCACCAACGCCACCACCACCATCACCACACCGTCACCACCACCACCCTACCCCACCCCCCTCCCTATCACCGGCGAATAAATAAAAACACAAACAGTCTTGGGAAGAAGAGAAGACGAGAGAAAAAAGAGAAAGAAAAATGCCTTTATTTTTCAGAGAGATGCCCATTATTTTAAATGTGATGGACACTTTTGTGTTATTTATCTTTCTTTTTTTACTGAACCGGCACACCTGCGTCCTGGTGGGCACAAAAACAAACCAACTTGTGTGTGAACAACAACACAACACAACACAATACAATACAATACAATACAATACAGTAAAGTAATCTTTAATGACAGTAGAACTATTGTGTATGTTTCTGGGAATCGGTATTAGCTTTGGGCATTTTCTGTCGATATTTTTGTAATTTCCTTAACTTAACCTGCCTACTGTATACAGTATATACAAATACAGTATACAGACTCGTATACACGTTACATTGATTATTCTATTGTTTTTATTCTCATATTGTTGTTATTTTTGAGCAACCTCTGGCACAAGAATTATCCTTTGGGATGAATAAAGTTCTATCTTATCTTACATTGATATAAATATATATGAGAAGACCCATGAGAAGTATACAGCCGTGAAAAATCACCAAATTGACTATAAGTTGATCTGAATCCTTGGTGGTCTCTGGTCTGGTGTCACTGGTACATGAGAGTGACCCTGGTCGCCCTGCCTTGCCTTCAGTGCAATCGGTGACTTAGGGAGAATTCTAAATGTCATGCCATTTATAACTTGGGTAAAACATTTTTTTTTTTTTACTTCTTTTCTTCATTCTTTTTTATTGCTATTGAGTGAGCACAACCACAATAGTCTAGTTTATTGCAGTAATTCAACTTTGACGAGAGGAAGATGCATCCTACTAGTGCTAATAATGTTATGGGATAGAGGAGAGAATCTTAAATCATTAGGTTATCACACATTTAACAGAATATTTCCAATATTATTTTTACTTACCTTATTGGAAGTGACTTTGGATAAAAGTGTCTGTCAAATGCCCTAAATGTAAATGTAAACTTAGCCATGGGAATAATTTCAGATATCAAAAAACTTACTTTTAGTTTGTATGCACCACAGCTGTGTTCCAGAACATGTGATGTTTGCACCAACACTTTATTCCTTTACTGTAAATCAGGGCTCAAAACACTTCTGTTCTCTGCAGCTTTTAATTAAAAATGTATATCGGCATCTTGTACTTTTCATTTTAATTTAATTGTACATTTTACAGTATTTTTTTCCCTCCCCCCTGTTTCTTATTTCTTCTCCTTTTCTTGTCTAACTTTTGAGTGGCCTTGCGTTTGAATGCTGCTATATAAATAAACTTGCCTTGCCTTGCACGGGTCCAGAGCAGTGGGTGGGTGGGTGGGTGGGTGGGTGGATGGATGGATGCGTGGGTGGGGTTGGGGTGGGGTGTTGGGTGGGGTGTTGGGTGGGGTGTGGAGCAGTGTCACTCAACACTGCTTTGATCTCTGTCTGCAGCCCGGTGCTGATGGAGGAGGAGGAGGAGGAGGAAGAAGAGGAGGAGGAGGACGAGGAGGAGGAGGACGAGGAGGAGGAGGAGGAAGAGGAGGAGGAGGAGGACGAGGAGGAGTGAGTGACACAGTTAACACGGCCCCATGCTCATTGTGGTGGGGTTAGAGAGAGGGTTTAATCCCGATCGCCCTTCACCACCAAGCGTACCCCCCCCCCCTCAGTAGTCTCCTAACCCTATAGCACTAACTTGTG
This sequence comes from Coryphaenoides rupestris, assembly GCA_002895965.2. NCBI lineage: Eukaryota > Metazoa > Chordata > Actinopteri > Gadiformes > Macrouridae > Coryphaenoides > Coryphaenoides rupestris. The sequence goes on along the minus strand of PIJE02001241.1, from coordinate 83,066 downwards.
TTTGTGTGTTTGTATATATAGCATTATATAGCATAATGTATGTTCTTAGATGTTGGTAATGCACTGAGAATGGCACTTCTGCTCTTATCCCAGTTATTATGCAGGCAACCCAGCAATTATGAATGCTTGAAACCAGCTCTATACTTATCTTTATGTACCACAGCGATATATTGCTGTCTCCTTCAACAAATGTAGTGTCTGCTAAATGCCATAAATGTAAATGTAAGTGGAATGTAGTAGTGGTAGTGTCTCCACCTTACAAATCAAGAGATTCAAGATTCAAGATCATTGCCAAATGACAACAAATGCTAAACAACTCTAAACAATTAGTAATAAGATAAGATAAGATAAGATAAGATAAAGATAAGATAAGATAGAACTTTATTGATCCCGAAGGAAATTCTTGTGCCAGGTTGCATAGCAATATAATATGACAATAGAAAAATAAACAGCAGAATAATACAAATAAAATAACAGATTTACAAATTTACAGCAAGTCTAAGTCCTAGTATAAGTATAAAAATATAGGTGAAGTATAAAAATATAGGTAAGATAAGATATTCAGTCTGCAATTTTTTTTAAATAGTACCTAGAAGTACAGTTAAAAGTACAGTAAAAATTTAAAATAAATATCCTCCCAACACATCTGCCCTGAGTGACCTTCACCCCACACCACACCGTGGGCCACAAAAAATAAATGAAAAATAATAATTATTAAGAAAAGCATTGGACCTGGTGACCCGTTGCACATACGTGCCACGCACACACGGCTAATGTGTGGAATATGTCTGACTGTGTGCGGGTGTCCCGTGACCAGGACCTGAGAGGGCCTGGCCGTCTATATATTATTCAGTGGTAACAATTTTACATTCATCTCCATATCTCCGTAGCTTTTCAATACATGCTCCATTTTTTTTTCTCTGCCCCCCACCCCGCCCCCCCGACCCCACCCCGCCCCCCAAACCCACCACCATCCTTCCTAACACACTTTTAAGTAGATGCTGCCTTATGAAGTGGAAATGACATTAAAATGGAATCTAAAAGGGCACCTGAGCCTTGTATCGGTGTTGCTGTCTGTCTGTCTGTCTGTCTGTCTGTCTGTCTGTCATTCGCATGCACCCAGAATGGACGTATCTTTGATGGCTTGTGAGCACATAACTCAAAGGACATCGTTTTTTTGATCACTTTTGACTTGTGTGTGTGGGGATGTTGTCGGGAGAAATTATCGGGGTTTAGATGTCTCGCTCAGGGACACGTCGGCTCAATTGGCTCGGGGATTGGACCAGCAACCTTCCAGACACAACCCAACTCTTACCACCCGTGCCACTGCTGCTGCCCACTAACTGTAATTAACAACCTTGTTTAGGCTGCCGCTTTAACTGTTTATTCAACACGCACAAATCAATGGCCAGGAAATTAGTAAGAGAAAGTAAGAAAAGACAGAATGAAAAAATAAGTATTTGACGAAAGCAAGAAAAGAAAGAAAGAATGCAAAAAGTATGAAAAGAAAGAATGAGAAAATAAATATTTAACAAAATTAAGAAAAGAAAGAAACAAAAAAGACAAAAAATCACAATTGAAGTACTGCAGTAAAGTGCATTAGGGGAGCTGCGTGCTAACGTGTCCCCTCTCCGAGAGTACAAAATGGCCGCTCTGCCCTGGCGGTGTTCTCTGAGCGGCGGCGCAGGACTCGGAGCTCTCAGACGCCGCTAATGCACACACACACACGCACACACACACACACACACACACACACACACACACACACACAGGTACACGGAGACACTAAGAACCCCCCCCCCCCCCCCGCGCCTACTCCTTCATACATTATGACTCTTTTTTTTCTTCTTTTTAGACCTCATCTAGGTAAGGTAAGCAGGTTTTTATTTATGGCAGATGAATAATTGAGTATCACTTATTAGAATATCACTCATGACTCAGTCGTGCGATGATGGAGCCGGGCAACGCGTTAATATTTTACCGCGTTAGCGCGGCGACCTGGCTTTACATGTGGTCCCGTCTGTATCATTTAAAAGTCAGATTGGCCGGACCACCGGGGGGGGGAGGGGCTGACAGGCCGCCTCCTCCTTCTTCTCGGCCTCTTGTCTGTTTTAAAGAAAAAATCGTGTATTTTTAGTGACCACTGACACGGTTTTTCGGACGGGGGGGCGCGGAACTAGGGCCACGGTTTCACATGATTGTGCATATTGTTTGTGCACGTTAGCGCACTTTTGCGCACGTAAGCGCACGTTGTTATCGGACGTTAGCGCACGTTAGCGCACGTTATCGGACGTTATCGCACCTTAGAGCACCTTAGAGCACCTTAGCGCACCTTAGCGAAAGTTTATGGCACCTCGCATTTCTCAAGTGCTTCTTCTTTTGGGGATGAGCTCTGGAGCATGCACACACACACACACACACACACACACACACACACACACACACACACACACACACACACACACACAGGGGAGGGGGGTTGGATGGGGGGAGGGCGGGGGGGTTGATTTTTGATTTCAACGCCATCGCAACTCCCTGACTCTGCTACCTGGGTGGTACATTAACCGGGCGGGTGAGGTTCACAGGACACGTCCCCCTCGTTGACACGGGACCTGTGTTTACCTCGCGCACAGCAACACTTTTCTTCCGTTAAACTGTTTTTATTGTGATTATTATTATTATTATTATTGTCATTCGACTTATATTTGTTTGCATAGACGGTGTTTACTGTCATTAATGACACAAAACACACGCTGCTATGCCGCTCTGTGTGTGTGTGTGTGTTCATGAGTGTGTGTGTGTGTGTGTGTGTGTGCGCGCCCTAAACTTCAGTGTAAATGTCTATTCCAACAAGTGTGCACATTCGCCTTCGTATGCCAGTTTCTCAAAGTTTGTTTATACTTGCGTGGATTTGTGTGTGTGTGAGAAAGAGAGACAGAGACGGAGTGTGTGTGTGTGTGTGTGTGTGTGTCCATGCGTCTTTGTGCGTGCATGCACAGATGTGTGTGTGTGTGTGTGTGTGTGTGTGTGACAGAGGGAACGTGTGCGTGCCTATGCGACCGAGAGGGAATGTGTGCGTGTGTGTGTGTGAGTGTGCGCGCTTGTGTGTGTGTGTGTGTGAGTGCACATGCAT
>PIJE02001241.1:34933-67433 GCA_002895965.2 Coryphaenoides rupestris | reverse complement strand
AGAAATGGGTTTGGCTTGCCAATATGGAGCTCACATCATGCGCAGGAACCGCATGGCATGTGCACGTATGGACAGGTGCCACACACACACCACACCCCACACACCACACCACACACACAGGGCACGCACACGCCACACACAAGACACACAGAGCTCACACACACAAGGTCACACACACACACAGGCACCACCACAGCAATGTGTGGTTGAGGTGCCAGATATACGTTCTGACCCATTGGCCCTAGTTTCATTACTTCCACGGCTGTCCGGAATACACATGACACAAATAACACAAATGAGACCCACAACCTCCGTCCTGTTGTTGCTCGGGTCATCCAAAATATCCCCGAGACGCGGCCCCCCCCCCCTATACATGCTTACTACTCTTCACCCGGCATTCCTCGCTTCCCCGCTGCTATTCGCTGGACAGACGGAATAGGAGAAAGGTCATTGAATATATGCAAACATATCTGGCAACGTGCGTACCTGCTTCTGCTGCAGTTGTGTGGCCCCAGTCACAGTGTGGCATGCAGGGATGTGACATGTTTCTACTTTTGAAAGACAAACTTTTTCACGTGATGAATAATGACCGATATTTTCTTTCCATAATTTAGAAACAGGTTTTCTGTATAATTTCCACGTGTATTTTGTGTGGTGTTTGTGTATAATTGGTTACTTGAGAAAAAAGAAAGAGAGAAAAAAATCTGTATCGAATATTATAAAAATCATTTAAATAAGTAAATAAATACATAAATCTTAAATATTGATGTACGTATAATATTTTAAATAAATAAATATAACCGAATACTGGGCATATTAGATTAATGCATTATTTATTTGTCTTCCAATGCAGACTAAACAAATGAAATCATATGACCATTGTTACAGAAAAATACATTTATCGCCCCTTCTAAGTAGAAGTTAATAAATATGAGGTAATACCACTTTGTACTGTGAGGTAACACCAACGATGAAATGCACACTAAAAATGCGCTAATATACAGTATGAGGCATTGTGCAAAATCAGCTTGCATATTGTGTTTTGGAGGTATCCAAGGGAAGGGTTGTGTGTGAGTGTGTGAGAGTGTGTGTGTGTGTGTGAGCAGCCTTCATTAAAAAGACACACACACACACACACACACACACACACACCACACACAGATCCTCATTATGTCTTCGCTCTTCTTTGCAACAAAAAAAAAACCACAGAGACTTTGGCAAGCAATTATATAATAAGCTTAAGAGCAGAAAAAATCAGCAGTAGCAAGGACAATTAGCCGTTACATTTCCCGCTACTGAGAGGCACACGTTGGTATTTGAAGATAAAAAAAAATCCCCTCCCTGCTACATTGTGTGGACACCATGTTGAATTGTGCTAACAAGCGTCAGAAATTGAATTCCCATTTAATTTATTTGCAGGGGGGAATAAAAAAAGGGATGTCTATTTAATTTGCATATTGTTATGATCAGGCGTCTTACACTCAAAGACAGTTTAGACAAAGTATGCGGGATACGCCGGCGGCGGCGGCGGCGATGCTAATTCCTCGCCGCGCGCGCGCCCTTGAGAAAAGAAAAAACCCCGACGGAGTCCAACCAAAACTAAACAAAACACTTTTGGACATTCAGGAGGGGAAAGAAGAATCTCCATGAGGAAAATGAGGTGTTCTGTGTGGAATAACGCGTGGACGGAATGAATCCGGCGAGGACTCGGTGTACGTTCACGAGCACCCCGCTCTCTCTCTCTGAATATTAAGGACAGGAAGCATATTGAGATGGGTGGTGGTGGGGGGGGGGGGGGGGGGGGGGTGCAGTTGGAGAAAGAGAGAGGGAACAGAACAGACGGGCAGACAGAACATGGAGAGAATGAAAAGGAGAAGAAGAAGAAGAAGAAGAAAGAAGAAGAAGAAGAAGAAGACGAAGAAGAGAGCGAGAGACAGATGGCGAGATATAACGGGAGAGAGGAGGGAAGAGATGGAGAGAGAGAGAGAGAGATATAGAGAGAGGAGAGAGAAGAGAGAGCAAGAGAAGAGAAGAGAAGAGAAGAGAGAGAGAAAATATATTGACAGAGAGAGAGAGAGAAATAGAGGGAGGAGATGGAGAGAGAGAGGGAAGAGATGGAGAAGAGAGAGAAGAGAGAGAGAGAGAGAGAAGAGAGAGAGAGAGAGAGAGAGAGACAGAGAGAGAGAGAGAAAGAGAGAGTGTGTGTCAGAGAGTGAGAGATCAGCATGGCAGCTAATGTAATGAATAATATCTCAAGTGTAAATCCAGCCAATTGAACCCGGGGTCTGCCCCCCCGACCCCAGCCTCCCCCACCCCACCGCCCTCCGCCCTCCCCCCAACACACACTCAACCCCCTCACCCGCCCCCCCCCCCACCGCGTCCTCCCTCCCCCCCCTTGAGGCCGGGGCTAAATGAGCTCGCTTTGCATGGTGGATAGAGGCGTATGGAGGGGATGGAGGGATGGAGGAGAGGAGTAGGAGGAGGAGTAGGTGTGTCGGGGGGGGTCAGGGTATACTGCTGGTGGGTCCTTGGAGGGGTCTGGCTCGGAGGGGGATCTCTGCACTCGCGCGCTCGCTAAGCCACTTCAGATGTGAGCCGAGGGGGCTAACAGCCCTGGACCAGGGGGGGGTGCATGGGGGGGGGGGTCACAGGGAGCCACACGGGGGTCCATACGTTAGGCGTGTCGTGGGGCCGTGTAGGAGCCACGGCGAGCGTGTACGCCGCCAGGGCCGCCATATCGCCGTGTTCAAATTTGCTCAACCTTTATTTAAATACTCTTTTTTTGCAATGACGCCGAGATTACCGCATAGAAAACAAATAAACTCACGAAACTAACGAAAAATTTAATAAACAGAAAACAACTAGAGGCAGATGTGAATTGATTTTTGGGTGAAATTGAAAGATATTCCACGATATTGCAAGATAAGAGTTTGCTGAACTTAAATACTAAAATAAAAGTGTCCAAGATCAGCCCTGAATAACGTGAAGACTTAAAGAAGTGTATAGATATTTAGAATGTATACAGTATGTAGTAATAGTAAGTAATAAAATATATGGCCAAAGATAATGCATAAATATAGGGCTGCATGTATTAACGTGTGTTTTAGTGAGAGAGAGAGAGAGAGAGAGAGAGAGAGAGAGTTGTGTGTGTGTGTGTGTGTGTGTGTGTGTGTGTGTGTGTGTGTGTGTGTGTGTGTGTGTGTGTGTGTGTGGTGTGTGTGTGTGAGTCATCTGCACATGTCCTCACACATATATCCATACACATCCCCATACAACCAAAATACACGGGTAGTAATACAACCACCGTCTCTCCTTCCGCCGCCTCCTCCTCCTCCTCCTCCTCCTCCTCCTCCTCCTCCTGCTTCTCCAACCCCATCTCCTGCTTCTCCTAATAACACGGATTCATTTAATTGAGAGTCTGTGCTGTCTTCTCCCCCCCCTTCCTCCTCGTCCTCTCCCCCTTCCTTCCTTCCTTCCTTCCTCCTCCTCCTCCTCCGCTGTTACCGGAGCGACGGTTTAGCCGGGGCCCCCAAGCTGCTGCCGGGGACCGGGTTCAAAGTGACACGCGAGCCGCCCGTGACACAGTCCACAATCAGACTGCGGAAATTAGCCGTCGTCTGGATTATTATAATAACAAGGAACATTTCATTTGCGGACCCCCAAAAGAAAAAAAAGAAAAAGAAAAAAAGAATTAAAAAAACACCCCGGCAACATTCCTAATTGTCCACTTTAGCCGGTTTTTCTATCTCGGCTTTCAACATCAGTCAAGAAAAAAAAAAAAAGTCATAAAAAAAAAGAAAAGAGAAAAAGGTATTGGTTTGCAGATTTCCTCGTCCTCCCATTAGAGCGAGAGGGAAATGGAACGGCGCGTCTCCCCCCCCCCCACCCCCCCCCCGGCATGGCTCCTCGCTCCTCCCGCACCCCCCCCCCACCCCCCCCCCACACCCACACCCACCCTCATTTATTATAATGACCTGCCAGCCACAGACATGAGCATGTAAAAGTTATGGGAGAGTCGGACATGACAGGCGTGCGAGAGCCTTGTCAGATGTGTATTGGTCTAGTCGGGGCACACGCCTAGACCTCCTTCTATCCCTTTCCCCCTCCCTCTCTCTCTCTCTCTCTCTCTCTCTCTCTCCCTCCTCTCCTCTCTCCTCTCTCTCTCTCTCTCTCCCTCTCTCCCTCTCCCTTCGCCCCAGACAGATACCATGATATGTGCGTGGTTATGTCAGGCGAAGTAACTTAAGAAATGTCAAATGACTAACACGCCTTACAGCGGTGAATTGTTATTCACCTGCGTAGGTGTATCATCGGCAAGGGGGGGGGGCTATATGTGGCGATGTGGGAATGAAGGAGATGCCGGGGCCCGCCAGTCTACCCGGCGCTTTCACACGTTATTTTTGTATCCCCACCCCCCCCCCCCCCCCCCTCTCTCTCTCTCTCTCTCTCTCTCTCTCTCTCTCTCTCTCTCTCTTTTTTTGGTCTATATAAACTCGGATGCGTACGCACATTTTTTTAATTACTGTGTTTTCCCGTCAGTTAGGATTTGTCTTGCGAGACATTTTTTTTTTTTTTTTAATGATGTTCAAATGCGTCCATATTTGCTGCTGTGAAATTCTCTCCGCTCTCCTTCTCGCCGATTGTACGCCGTGCAGTATTTCTCTTCGGGGGTAAGACCTCGAAACTTCAACACTACAGCGTAAACTCGCATATAGCAGACATTTGATATGAGATATATCCCCAAAAAATATCACGTAAATTGACCTATTGTCCCATTGTCCTGTTTGTGGACGACAGAAGTGACAGCGACTTAAAGATTTACAGATCTCCTACGACATTAGCATCAGACAACAAGGCACAGACAACAATGCCGCAGAGTTGTCAAAACATCAAAATGAACCGACCAATCAGGGCTCGGGGGGAGGGACTTTCGGTTCACGACGGTTCAAGGAGTAAAATCGGAAAAGAATGGCGTCACCCGAGGAAAGTGCGGAGCGAATTCGCCCCCCAAGAATGCTTACGACCACATTTTGGCAGAGAGCGTTGAGAGAGCATCACTTAGCTGTTCAAAACTGCTTGGCTGGAGAGAGAGTTTTTGGGGAACAACCTTCATAGGCCACGCCCACATACGTAAATCGATCGCAGTCCCCCCCAGCTAAGCCGAGGCCGTGGACTCTGATATTTACTGTGCGTTCAGCGGCCTGTGTTCCCTCATCGTGTCACCGGGTGTCAGCGTTGGGAAGCGATAAGCCCGGCACAGTGCCCTGATCCCCCCCCCCCCCGCTAAGATCAGAGTCAACAACTGAAGGCCCTTTCTAAGCGGCAGGCGGCTCTGGCTCTCTCCGTGACAAGTCCCTGTACTCACACACACACACACACACACACACCGCCTGCGCCCCGAGACCGTCGCCGCCGCCGCCGCTATTTGTCAAAGCGCCCTAATGCCGCGTAAAGTGGAGACGTTACACTACGGACACTGTAGACACTGCAGACTCGCTTGTGAATGCTCGGCGCACGCCACACACCCACAGACACACACACACACATACGCACGTGCTTCGTGGGCACACACACACACACACACAGACACACACACACACACACACACAGACACATGCTTTTTGGGCCAAGATGCACTGGCATGCATGCACGCAAACACACACACACACACACAGACACGCAAACACACACACACACAAGGCACGACAACACAACAGACAAACGCCAGCGTCCTCTCTCTCCTCCAGCAGTCTGGCGCCGGTGTCTACATGGGTATCTACATGGGTGTTTCACTTTATTATTGATTTAATCATTATGTCAAATTGGAAGTATCTTTGTTTATTTTTGTCTTTAGGGTATTCTTAGAAATTGTATGTAGGACCTGCGGTGGGGGGGTGGGGGGGGGGGAGAAAGGAAACTACTTGCTGTACATTGTATTTCATTGTACCTGTCAATTGTCAGATAGCGGTAAATACGAACGGGGAATGGACCCAAATGCAGGCAGCGGAGTCACGAAAAAGTTTTTAATTTTAAAAATGCTGGTACAGGCACAGGCAACAGAGACTCACAGGTAGAGACTCACGGGATACCACATGTAAAGACAACAAGCCGACCAAGAACACAAGACGGGGGCAAAATAGGGAGACGAACGAGGGAAGTGAATCACGAGGGAAATCAAAACAGCTGAGACAAAATGGCCGACAGACGACGTAACAATGAATGAAAACAATGAATGAACGGAGACGATAAAACACCGGAACATGAAACTACAAAACGATAACCTACAAATCAAACACACACCAGGAAGAAGACAAACTGACAAGTGGGGGCGGAGACAGAACACCAAAGACGCATGATAATACTAAAGTCCAGCAGTGGGGTGCAAGAAACTGCAAAACATAACTCAAACTTGAGGGGGACAGAGGCAGACTATGACATCAATCTAATTAAAAAAAAAAAAAAAAAGCTCAGATGCCTTTCATGAAAGGCGTTGTGGTGGCGTGATGGGACGCTTCCGCCGTTGTTATCCCAGCTTATAGACGCGGAACACGGAGCTCAGACAGGTGGGCTTGCCGTCGTTGAAGCGCAGGTAGACCTTGCTGTCCTGTTTCAGCGCCACCACTGCCAGAAAGGAGGCGGCCGAGTAGCGTTCGGTCTTCCTTTGGATGATTTCAGGATTAATTCCAGCTTTCCAGGTTTGCTCCATAAAAATCAAGCCATTGGTGTTCTCATGGCACGTGACGTTGCCATCGATCAGGTAGGTGGCGGTGGTCGGCGCCGTGAATATGTCGTACTCCTCCTTGTCGTTGGGCTCTGGAGCAACAACGAGAGGTTCTGTCAGCACACACTTGTCGAAGCACATTCTGTCGTGTACAAATGAGACTTTTACCTTTCAGTGTGTAGTTCCTGATGTTCTGGTCAGACTGACGGCAGTGGAAAGAAGAGAGACACAGACCGACATTAAACAGTAAATCACATTCATATTCTATCAGTACATTTCTGTTGATGCCTTTAAACTACAGGAGAATCTTGAAATCAATCCTGAACCGTACTGGAAGCCAGTGGAGAGAGGCCAGAATCGGGCTAATATGGTCCCTTTTCCGGGTACCCGTCAGGAGCCTGGCAGCGGCGTTCTGGACCAGTCGCAGGCGGGACAGGGACGAGTGACTAATTCCAGTATACAGGGCATTACAATAGTCTAGCCGAGAGGATATGAAGGCGTGGATGACCTCAAGATCTTTGGAAGACAGGAAAGACTTCATTTTGGCAATCGTGCAAAGTTTTTTTTACTACTGCATTGTCAAACTTAAAGGCGGAATCAAATATCACACCAAGGTTTGTGACATGGGGCTTAACCAGTGTAGACAGATTGCCTATGCTGCTGGTGGTCAATTTGATGGAGTCGGGGGCCGAATAGTACAACTTCAGTCTGTCAGTTTTCATTCAACTGCAGGAAGTTTTGCGCCATCCAACACTTGGATGTCCTCAAGTTGTCCTCAAGCAATCTAAACAGTCTATGAGACTGTTTAGATTGCACTGGCCTTTGGGTTTCAGGGGAAGATAAAGCTGCGTGTCATCTGCATACCAGCGGAAGGAAATGTGCTTTTGCATTTGTCTACTATGGAGGGGTGGTATGCGACAAATATGGAGGCGAGAGAGGCAGCCAAGCAACCACAGGAAGTGCATTTTTGTCATCAGTATTAAGCTGAGCTCCTAGCAAGTGAGGATGTGAGTCAGAGAGCTCGATATTAAAAAACAGGAAAGTTGGCTGGTTAACGTCGAGGAGAATTTAATAAAATACACTTAAATTTGATCATTGCCTTATCATATCATTAAGTTTAACTTTTATGTTTGAATACATCTCAGTCATGGGTTTGTTTTAAATACATACAACTTTAACAGTGTCCCAAAAGTAGTCATTCCAGGCATATATTTATTTTATTTACAGAAATCGCCGGCGTGCCCTTTTATGAATTTGGGCCCCTGCCCCTCTAACTGCATGTCCCTGACTACTACTATCTAATAATAATAATAATAATAATACATTTTATTTGTAGTGCACTTTACATTTAAAAAAAGGGTTAGGTTGATGACCTTGGTGATGAGAGGGCTTATGGCGAAGAGGTTGGATTTCACCAGGGCTGTGGGGAAGGGGTCCAGGGCGCAGGTGGATGGCTTCATCGTCCTAATGATGTCCTCAACCTCTCGCTGTGTAAGGTCGAAAAAACAGCAGAGAGGTTGGGCAATTCCATTCTGTGGGTCAGCAGTCGGGACAGGTAGGACGGCGGAGCTGGAGAGGAGGGAGCGGATGTTATCTACTTTTTTTCTGAAGAAAGTGATGTAGTTATTGCAGCTCTCCTCTGTTGCCTCTGAGTGCGAGAGAGTTGGCGGTTTGAGAAGGTGATTTATGGTAGAGAAAAGTTGCTTGGAGTTGCCAGGGCTATTGTTAATGATGTTGGAGTAGAACTGTGACCGTGCATCTCTGAGGGACTTAGCGTAGGCCTTTTGATGTTCTCTGTAGGCTTGTTTATGAAACAGTCAGTCCTAAGCCTTGAGACGCCGCTCAAGGACCACGCCCAGCTGTCTTCATCTTCCGCAGCTCGCAGGTGTACCAGGGGGCTGAGCGGCGAGAAGGAGACTGTTCGGGATTTGAGAGGGGCGTGGAGATCGCAGGAGACTGCTCAGAGATTGGTTATAGAAGTCCCACTGACTCAGTGACTGAGGGGAGGTCAGCAGAGCCAGAGGAGAGATATTGGAGGTCCAGAGTCAGGGCGTCTGGGTTGATGTTTTTCAGGCTCCTGAAATGAATTTGGCGCTTGGGCTTGGTGTGGGGGGAGGGGAACAGCAGCTCCACTGAGATGGTCTTGTGTCAGACACGCCCAGATCGTAGACCTGTAGGTTGCTAATGGGGGCGGAGTTTGTGATGACCAGGTCGAGGGTGTGTCCTCTGGAGTGTGTGGGGACGTCGACATGCTGTTGGAGGTTGAGACAATCGAGCAGTTGAAGGAACTCGGCTGCAGAGTGACAGGAGGGGGTGTCGACATGAATATTTATATCTCCAAGAATTATGATATTAGCAGAGGTTGTGCAGAGTGTAGTGAGAAGGTCGTGCATCTCTGGGATGAAAGCTGAGTTGGGTTTGGGGGGCCGGTAGATGAGAATTAAGGTCATGGGGGAGGGGGGCTTACATTTAACTGCAAGACATTCAAACGAAGACTGTGTAAGCAGAGGGATGGGGGACAGCTCCAGTTCTTGTCGGTGTATAATAGCTAGGCCACCACCACGACCAGTGCTGCGGGCTTTCTCCAGATAGCTGTAACCAGGAGGACAGGCTTCATTTAGGGCAGAGTAAACCTCTGGCTGGTGCCATGTTTCTGTAAGGCACATGAAGTCTAGGCCCTTGTCCATGATGTGGTCTTGAATGTAGGAGGATTTGTTGTTGATGGATTGTGCATTAAAAAGTTCCAGTTTGACCATTGATGAGGAGGTTAATCTCTGCAGGGGTCGTAACACATTAAAACCCACTCCACGCACACTGGAATCCACTCCACGTTGTCTGTCATGCTGGGTATGCAGAGATCTCGCGGCGTTTCCTACACTGGTGTGCAGAGATCTCGCGATGTTTCCCGTGCTATCAACACCGAGAGCGACAGTGCTCTGATGACGCGTCAGGCGTGCGACAGTGGACCAGATAGATGGAATGGTTGGAGTAGAGTGGCCAGGCTGGTGGTAAACAAACTTTCGACGAGAACTTCTATGGATGTAACGGGGTCGGCGTAAAAGTCCAAATTGTTTTATGGCTGAGATGCATGCTGGAGTGGTGCAGTTGTTGAGATTCAGCAGTTGCGGGATGGAATATTTGAACATCATGCCGGTCGCCGAATGTGTTCGCTTGGAGCGGGACAGCTGTGAGGTTGCCCCGGGAGAATACCTCGTAGTAGCAACGCTGGATAGACTGATGGTCCGAGTGATCGCCCACTGACAGCGGGAGGTTAACCAGCAACCAGCCGATGTTGGAGGAGATGGCAGCAGGTAAGTCAGTAAATCCAGGAAATCCGTGCCAAAAACTCAAAAGAAAAATAAAAAAAACTAGTAAAAATACCTAGCAGTCTAAAAGTTAGCCCTATAACTTTAGCTTGTACAATCGTAGGTAAAAGTTAGACCTGGACTGTAACTTTGGCTCGTAAAGTCGTAATACTAGCTCAGAAGGAGAAGCGGCGAACAGACAAACGCCAGCGTCCTCTCTCTCCTCCAGCAGTCTGGCGCCGGTGTCTACATGGGTATCTACATGGGTGTTTCACTTTATTATTGATTTAATCATTATGTCAAATTGGAAGTATCTTTGTTTATTTTTGTCTTTAGGGTATTCTTAGAAATTGTATGTAGGACCTGCGGTGGGGGGGGGGGGGGGGGGGAGAAAGGAAACTACTTGCTGTACATTGTATTTCATTGTACCTGTCAATTGTCAGATAGCGGTAAATACGAACGGGGAATGGACCCAAATGCAGGCAGCGGAGTCACGAAAAAGTTTTTAATTTTAAAAATGCTGGTACAGGCACAGGCAACAGAGACTCACAGGTAGAGACTCACGGGATACCACATGTAAAGACAACAAGCCGACCAAGAACACAAGACGGGGGCAAAATAGGGAGACGAACGAGGGAAGTGAATCACGAGGGAAATCAAAACAGCTGAGACAAAATGGCCGACAGACGACGTAACAATGAATGAAAACAATGAATGAACGGAGACGATAAAACACCGGAACATGAAACTACAAAACGATAACCTACAAATCAAACACACACCAGGAAGAAGACAAACTGACAAGTGGGGGCGGAGACAGAACACCAAAGACGCATGATAATACTAAAGTCCAGCAGTGGGGTGCAAGAAACTGCAAAACATAACTCAAACTTGAGGGGGACAGAGGCAGACTATGACATCAATCTAATTTAAAAAAAAAAAAAAAAGCTCAGATGCCTTTCATGAAAGGCGTTGTGGTGGCGTGATGGGACGCTTCCGCCGTTGTTATCCCAGCTTATAGACGCGGAACACGGAGCTCAGACAGGTGGGCTTGCCGTCGTTGAAGCGCAGGTAGACCTTGCTGTCCTGTTTCAGCGCCACCACTGCCAGAAAGGAGGCGGCCGAGTAGCGTTCGGTCTTCCTTTGGATGATTTCAGGATTAATTCCAGCTTTCCAGGTTTGCTCCATAAAAATCAAGCCATTGGTGTTCTCATGGCACGTGACGTTGCCATCGATCAGGTAGGTGGCGGTGGTCGGCGCCGTGAATATGTCGTACTCCTCCTTGTCGTTGGGCTCTGGAGCAACAACGAGAGGTTCTGTCAGCACACACTTGTCGAAGCACATTCTGTCGTGTACAAATGAGACTTTTACCTTTCAGTGTGTAGTTCCTGATGTTCTGGTCAGACTGACGGCAGTGGAAAGAAGAGAGAGACACAGACCGACATTAAACAGTAAATCACATTCATATTCTATCAGTACATTTCTGTTGATGCCTTTAAACTGCGTTGCGCACGCAGTTGAGGCCCGTATAGCAGCCAAGATGTGCACATCAAAAATGTTAGGTCACATGTGCACCAGTGTAAGCACGCTTACACACACACACACACACACATGCATGCACGCACACACACACACACACCCCAGAGTCACACAAACAAATTAATTTTACACATTGTCAGAACATGCTTTTTTGCTCAGGAAGAATACGTGCGTGGTGTCGTACGCACACACACACACACACACACACACACACATACACACACTAGGGCTGCACAATTAATCAAATTTTAATCAATATCACGATTTTGGCTTCCCACGATCAAATTCGCGTGATCGAGCGATATTTAAAATGCATCATTCTGTTCATAGAACGCTCCGTATCAAAGTTGTTTTTTGGTTTTTTTTGCAAAGCCAATCTAGCGCTCCTCAGTGATAGAGAAAACACTCTCTCTTTAAGCCTCTGACGCTCCGTAAACCACTGTTTGATCACGTGCCTTCCTGAGTCCATCAGAGTTGTTCCCTGCACCACCGCGCAGTTTAGTTTCTAGTCGACAATCGACAGCCACTGAGGACGGAGTAGCAGCTAACGTAGGGAAAGCTCCATGACAGATAGCGGTCGCCGGTCAGAAGGCGATAAACTATCTTAACAAAGAAAACCAAAAAATGTACAAGTACAATGGTACAATGCAAGTTAATATTTGGCTTCCTAAAATATATTTACACAATGTAAAATAGTGCCCTGTTGACGTTTTGTTACATTTTCTTTATTGTTTTATTTATTTTTATTTATTCTTTAAGGAGATGCGCTGAATTTTGGTGAGTAAGAGAACCTATTTTATTTTGATGCACATAATTGTACATTAGCAGGAATGTAGCACCATATGGATGTGAAAGTTATAACGAGCCTATGTGACAATAAAACTTGTTCTGGTTAAAATCAACAAATAATTGTGATAATTAATCGTGATCTCAATATTGATCAAAATAATCGTGACTATCATTTTGGCCATAATCGTGCAGCCCTAACACACACACAGTTTTCAAGTTTCAAGTATTTTATTGTAACTTCACAATTTACACGTGAGTATAAACAGTGAGTTAAAAACTTTTTGTGCAAAACGCCCGACAGCCGACAGTAATTATAAAGAATACAAAATACAGTAGAACTACAAAATAGAAAATAGAACTATAAATAACTATAAATAAACACACACACACACACCCTTTAAAGAGCACTTACCTGTGGGCAGGCTGGCCTGGTCCCGTGATAGAGCAGGGCCCCCAGCATCCCCAGCATCCCCAGCACCATAACGACCGCTGTGGCCGCTGCCAGCACAGGGGCAGCCTTGCAGCAGTTGGGAGGTCCTGGTTCTGCTTGCCTCTCCATTTGTGTTGTGCTGAGCAGCAGCACACTGCCCTTTTTTATCTCTGGTCACTTCCCACACACATCTGCCTCCAATTTAGCATAGCAATCTTGTAATGCATGAGAGAATGCATGAGAGAATAGTTTTAGCCCAAATGCAGTTATACTGTATCTGTCCCTCTGGGTTCCCGCAACAATGCTGTTGTTGGACCCAATTGGGATGAGGAAGCATTCATTAGAAAGTTAATATCATTCCTACCTGATCTAAACTCCCACCACTTGACACTTGGGTGGTGACCTTAACTGTACAACGGACCCACCATTAGACAACTCTTGCCACAAACGTAGTTCCCCTTGTAGGATGACCCAAATAGGGTTTGTGGACCCATGGCATTTTTTTCTACCCTGAAACAAAACGGTTCTCTTTCTACTCTCGGGTTCATAAAACGTCTTCGAGGATTGACTACTTTTTTTTATTTTATACTGTAGATAATTACTTTCTCTCAGCTGTCAAAGATTTTGAATAATGATCTTTTCCTTATTACTAATAACTCTGGTTTCATTTCCCCATCTCCACTGTGGGAGACCGGGTGGTAGCCCCATCCGCTGAATTAGATAAAGAAAGGAAAAACCTTCAGATGAACTACAATTTACTCACAATGCAAGAGACTGAAAAGTCGCTTTTAAGATCGTGCAGATTTTTCTATGAACATGGGGAGAAGGCAGGACTCTTCTGAACCCACAATACTCCCATCTTATCATTAATTAGGGTGCCTTTGCAATGCAAAGCACACTATTACTCTCCATCATACTTATCTTTTTTATTAGGGTGCCTTTGCAATGCAAAGCACACTATTACTCTCCTGCATACTTATCTTTTTTTTTATTATTATTCTTCCGCCGTTATTTCGGCGCGGAACTAGTCTCGCAGCGTTGCCAGCACACACGCAAAAAATACATCAAAACGTGCGCCTTGACCGGGAATCGAGTGCTACTAATTTGTTTGTACATACCATTATTACTTTCCGAAATATTCAACATTTAACAGCATTTTTGCCCCATTGAAATGAATGGGGGTGAGTGTTCAAAATGTGTCCAAAACCACTCATATTCAACCTCTTCCCATTCAGTCATACATTCAGGTAGAAACTCCATTCAAACATTAAAACGTTCAGGAAACTTGGATGAATTCACACATGATTTCACAATTTTCATAACATTCATACTTTTGACACAATTACAGTTCAGACTTAATTGATTTTTCAGCTCCTCAGACAGTTTAACATGGGTGTGTATTGCGCCGGGTTAGAGCGGGTGACGTCACGTTAGAGCGTGGAGCAGACGAAAAAAAAACCCCACAATCTATTTTTAAAACTGCCATCCCGCCCACAATATTAACTCCACATACGTAATCTATACATCAAAATGTAGCTACACTCGTGACGGTCACATATATGTAACTATGGAAACAAACAGACTTATACTTTTGGATTTATGAGCCTAGAAGTAACATCATTGCAGACTCCAAAGCCCGTATTTTCACGCAGTTTCAAGCTGTCACCCTCCTGCGACAGAAGGTTTCCACCACTGATCACGCCATTTTAAAACTGCCATCCCGCCCACAATATTAACTCCACATACGTAATCTATACATCAAAATGTAGCTACACTCGTGACGGTCACATATATGTAACTATGGAAACAAAGGGACTTATACTTTTTGATTTATGAGCCTCGAAATGACAGGTGCCCCTACCGAATCAGCTCATCAAATTACATGACAACAATGACTAAGCAGTTTTTGTCCCGCTTGTTGTGTGGACACGCACACACACACACACACCCCTCGTCGCGCCAATGGCGGTGACGCCAAAGCCACGCCCCCTCGTCGCGCACACAGAAGGGGCGTGGCTATGGCGGTGATGCCGTAGCCACGCCCCCTCGCCAAACACAGAGAGACACACGTGTGTTTAGGGGGCGTTTATGCTGTGTGTGTGTGTGTGTGTTTTTGAGTATAGGCCTATGTATTTTATGTTGTGTTTTATGTTGTGCCAAAATGGTGCCAATCAAAATGGTGTCAAAATGGCGTCTGTGTTTGGCGTAATGGCGTGTGGTGGTGTAATATTTATAGACGCCAAAATGGCGCCAATCAAAATGGTGTCAATGGCGGTGACGCCATAGCCACGCCCCCTCGTCGCGCCAATGGCGGTGACGCCATAGCCACGCCCCCTCGTCGCTCATACAGAAGGGGCCACGCCCCCTCGCCAAACACAGAGACACACACACACGTGTGTTTAGGGGGCGTTTATGCTGTGTGTGTGTGTGTGTGTGTGTTTTTGAGTATAGGCCCCCGCCATAGCCACGCCCCCTCGTCGTGCACACAGAAGGGGCGTGGCTATGGAGATGACGCCATAGCCACGCCCCCACACACGTGTGAGAAGGGGTGTGGCCGTCATTTCATATAACACACAATCTATTTTTTGTCTGTATACTGTGTGTGTGTGTGTTTTTGAGTACAGGCCTATGTATTTTATGTTGTGTTTATGCTGTGTGTGTGCTTTGTGTATGTAGACCTAATTGTTGATTTAAGATCAAGACCTAGTAATGACCTTGCTAATACAAAAGTACAATTTTATTTTTAGGTATTGCTCATGAAACATTACTTCAAAGTACATACGTGTATCTCTCTACTCCTCTCCTACACATCTGTGTGTGTGTGTGTGTGTGTGTGTGTGTGTGTGTGTGTGTGTGTGTGTTATTGCTTGCTTAGTAGGCACCCTCAAAATTTCCCTGAAATTTTTCTAGTTATTATTATTATTTTTTTATTAGGGTGCCTTTGCAATGCAAAGCACACTATTACTCTCCATCATACTTATCTTTTTTATTCTTCCGCCGTTATTTCGGCGCGCTACTAGTCTCACAGCGTTGCCAGCACACACGCAAAAAATACATCAAAACGTGCGCCTTGACCGGGAATCGAGTGCTACCATTTTGTTTGTACATACCATTATTACTTTCCGAAATATTCAACATTTAACAGCATTTTTGCCCCATTGAAATGAATGGGGGTGAGTGTTCAAAATGTGTCCAAAACCACTCATATTCAACCTCTTCCCATTCAGTCATACATTCAGGTAGAAACTCCATTCAAACATTAAAACGTTCAGGAAACTTGGATGAATTCACACATGATTTCACAATTTTCATAACATTCATACTTTTGACACAATTACAGTTCAGACTTAATTGATTTTTCAGCTCCTCAGACAGTTTAACATGGGTGTGTATTGCGCCGCTCAGAGCGGGTGACGTCAGGTTAGAGCGTGGAGCAGACGAAAAAAAACCCCACAATCTATTTTTAAAACTGCCATCCCGCCCACAATATTAACTCCACATACGTAATCTATACATCAAAATGTAGCTACACTCGTGACGGTCACATATATGTAACTATGGAAACAAAGGGACTTATACTTTTTGATTTATGAGCCTCGAAATGACAGGTGCCCCTACCGAATCAGCTCATCAAATTACATGACAACAATGACTAAGCAGTTTTTGTCCCGCTTGTTGTGTGGACACGCACACACACACACACCCCTCGTCGCGCCAATGGCGGTGACGCCAAAGCCACGCCCCCTCGTCGCGCACACAGAAGGGGCGTGGCTATGGCGGTGATGCCGTAGCCACGCCCCCTCGCCAAACACAGAGAGACACACGTGTGTTTAGGGGGCGTTTATGCTGTGTGTGTGTGTGTGTGTTTTTGAGTATAGGCCTATGTATTTTATGTTGTGTTTTATGTTGTGCCAAAATGGTGCCAATCAAAATGGTGTCAAAATGGCGTCTGTGTTTGGCGTAATGGCGTGTGGTGGTGTAATATTTATAGACACCAAAATGGCGCCAATCAAAATGGTGTCAATGGCGGTGACGCCATAGCCACGCCCCCTCGTCGCGCCAATGGCGGTGACGCCATAGCCACGCCCCCTCGTCGCTCATACAGAAGGGGCCACGCCCCCATAGCCACGCCCCCTCGTTGCGCACACAGAAGGGGCGTGGCTATGGCGGTGATGCCGTAGCCACGCCCCCTCGCCAAACACAGAGAGACACACGTGTGTTTAGGGGGCGTTTATGCTGTGTGTGTGTGTGTGTGTTTTTGAGTATAGGCCTATGTATTTTATGTTGTGTTTTATGTTGTGCCAAAATGGTGCCAATCAAAATGGTGTCAAAATGGCGTCTGTGTTTGGCGTAATGGCGTGTGGTGGTGTAATATTTATAGACACCAAAATGGCGCCAATCAAAATGGTGTCAATGGCGGTGACGCCATAGCCACGCCCCCTCGTCGCGCCAATGGTGGTGACGCCATAGCCACGCCCCCTCGTCGCTCATACAGAAGGGGCCACGCCCCCTCGCCAAACACAGAGACACACACACACGTGTGTTTAGGGGGCGTTTATGCTGTGTGTGTGTGTGTGTGTGTTTTGAGTATAGGCCCCCGCCATAGCCACGCCCCCTCGTCGTGCACACAGAAGGGGCGTGGCTATGGAGATGACGCCATAGCCACGCCCCCACACACGTGTGAGAAGGGGTGTGGCCGTCATTTCATATAACACACAATCTATTTTTTGTCTGTATACTGTGTGTGTGTGTGTTTTTGAGTACAGGCCTATGTATTTTATGTTGTGTTTATGCTGTGTGTGTGCTTTGTGTATGTAGACCTAATTGTTGATTTAAGATCAACACCTAGTAATGACCTTGCTAATACAAAAGTACAATTTTATTTTTAGGTATTGCTCATGAAACATTACTTCAAAGTACATACGTGTATCTCTCTACTCCTCTCCTACACATCTGTGTGTGTGTGTGTGTGTGTTATTGCTTGCATAGTAGGCACCCTCAAAATTTCCCTGGAATTTTTCTAGTTATTATTAATGTTAATTATTAATGTATTATTATTATTATTATTATTATTGTTCACTCAAGGGTTTTGCCTGCTGTTCAGTGACCTTCCCGTGGCTGAAAGTCATGGCTCAGAGAGAAAGAGAGGGGGCATGAGAGACCGACAGAGAGAGAGAGAGCCAAAGGATGAGAGAGAGAGAGAGAGAGAGAGAGGGAGAGAGATAGGGAGAGAGAGAGCGCAAGGAAGAGAGAGAGAGAGAGAGAGAGAGAGAGAGAGGAAGTCAAAGACAACATGAGAGCGCTGATGCTGCAGAGGTGAGCCGTTGACCACGAGGCCGACAACTTTTTGATGCCGGCTGCAAAATTGATTCCCCCCCCGCCCCTCCTCTCCACGTCTTTCTTGTCTTGTGTCTTTTTTCAGTCTTTTTTTGTGTGTGCGACCTTCTGAAGCACGAGGTAATGGAGCTGCTGAGGGTGGGTGGTGGTGGTGGTGGGGATGGAGGTTAAGAGCGGGGTGGCATCTGAGGGCCCCTCCTGGCCACGGCTGTCCTCTCAGAAGCGCAGGAGAGGTCGGGGCCCGCTCTGTACTCGGGTGGTTCGGCGGAGCGCGTTTGAAGCGACTGCGAGGGAGATCAATGGGCGAAACGGAGGCGCTGGGTGACGGATGAAGCCGCGTTTGATATCCCGACACATCTTTGTCTGGGGCCAGCGTCCGCCCTCCACCCTCCTCCGCCCTCCTCCACCCTCCTCCACTCCCACACACACCCCCCCACCACACCCACACCTGACCTCAGACACCCACACCTGACCTCCACCCTGCCACGTCCCACCTGTGACGGCACCTGACCATCAACCCGCCCACCTGAAGCCTGTGACCACCCCCTGACCCCCCCACCTACACACTCACACACATGCTCACGCACACACACGCTCACACCCACACACACACACACACACGCATGCTCACACACACACGCTCACACACACACACGCTCACACGCATGCTCACACACACACACATGCACACGCATGCTCACACACACACACGCATGCTCACACACACATAGACACACACACACACACACACACACACTAATAGAGCTCCCAAACTACAATCAATGACACACGCACACACACACACACACACATACACACACACATACACCCATTGCGGTCACCATAGACATGCACGGTCGGATAAACTATTACCATAAATGCTAATGCAACTCATTTGCATATAAAATGAAAGTTTAGGCCGATTGCCAGCTTATCAGTTGATCAATACGAGAACAGATCTTTGTAAAGCGGCCCCTTTTTTACATGAAGAGATTCATCAAAGTTTAATCAACGTTCCGATCGGTGGGCAGCCAACACTTCAAGGCCTTCCACCTCCGCAAACCTGGTCGAGGACATCGCCCCGGTTCACGTGTTCACTGTTCTCAAAAGACACTTCTCAAAAACACAGCAATACGGTCAGAACCTGCCGCCTGCTACCATGGCAACCTGCCCTCCACCGCTTATCACTGTGGATGCTATGGATGCTATCCATTCCATCCTTGGATGGGACAGAGACCACGGTAGTGGTGGTGGTGGTGGTGGTGGTGGTGGTGCTGCTGGTAGAGGTGTTGGAGGGCCAGCAGGGGGCGCACTCTGCCGCAATGTCCCAGGTGTTGACAATTAATTATTGTTATTAGTGTTAGTAAGAATTTCCTTTGGGATAAATAAAGTTCTATTCTATTCTATTCTATTCTATTACAGTAGAAGCAGTTGACACTCCACCAGGCTTCCTTCAGGGTGAAGAGGCGCAGTCCAACAGGCCAGTTTCTCCCTCTCTCTGTCTGTCTGTCTGTCTGTCTGTCTGTCTGTCTCTCTGGGTCTCTGTGTTTTGGCTCCATGGCCTGCTGAGCATCAAACATATTCAGTGGGGAAGGTGGTAATTCTTTGCCCCCGACGCCCCTACGCCTCCCACCACACGTCCCCCAGGATCCCACCACTACTAAGCCCCCCCTCACACACACACACACACACACACACACACACACACCCACACACAGATACACACACATACACAGATACACACACATACGCAGCCAGACACAGATACACACAGATACACACACACACACACACACACAGATACACACACACACACACACGCACACACACACTATTCCCCCTTGGGGAAGTTAAATAACGAAGGAGCACATGGCATGGCACCACCACAGGGAGAGCTGAGCTGGGGAAATATGTGCATCGCTCCCGTTATGGGCGGCCTTCAAGTGGAGAGAGAGGGAGAGAAGAGAGAGAGAGAGAGAGAGAGAGAGAGAGAGAGAGGCAGCGAGAGAGTGTGAAGGAATCTCATGAAAACCTTATGAAGCCTAATGCCACATAATGAAGCGCTCGGAAGGGGCTGCTCTCTTCCCCGTTTCGCAACACTCAGCCAAGTTAAACACGAGCGATGCTCCAGGGAGAGTTCTCGGCGTATTCATTATGTACACACTCTAAAAACCACCCCACCCCCCCCCCCCCCCACCTCCCCCTCAATCTCCCTCTCCCCCGATCTCCCCCCCGATCTCTTCTCTTTCTCTCTTTGCTTTTCTTAATGACCCCCTGGGATGTTCATCGTTTGGGGGGGCGGTGGGGGGGCCTTGGGGGGGTGGGTGGGGCATACAGTAGATATATATCTCTACTGTATATATAGACTCACACACACACACACACACACACACACACGCACACAGCTTAGTGGGGGTGAGGGTGTGTGAGGGGGGTCATTGCTCAAGCGATGCTCTCAGCATCCACTCAGTAGAAAAGCTTCCCGTTCCAACTTCCGAGGGAATGGCGAGTGGGAGTTCAAATAGCATACATCAAGAGGCCAAGACTTCTACTTGGGTGGATATTTTTGTCGAGGCAAAGTCTACCGAAAGTCGACAACTTACCGTTGGAGGATTTAAATTGTTACTGCGAGCTCATCGCCCAGAATCAGAATCAGAATCAGAAGCTATTTTTTTGCAAAGAAGGAATGTGCTTTGTGCAATCGGTGCCAAACATTAGAAATGAACGTTAAAGAGTAAAAACATTGAAATGTGATGTTAAAATTTTACTGCGATGGCCCACCATAGCTTGACCCATGGGACAGGTCAATTACTTCATCAGTGAACCATAGACCATAGGTGTCAGGTACAGTATGGAGCATCATATACAGGTAGGGCGAAAAATGTAATGACATTTGAAGGAAGATACTTGGGTCTGGGTCTGGGTGATCAAACCATCATAATCGCTGTCTTTCCTGGGATTCACTAAAAACATCCGTTATGATTTGTGGAAATCACTTCCTTGTACCGAATTTAGCCAAAGTGCATTTAGCATTCGCCATGTGCCTTCCACGACTGGAAACAATGGAAATATTCAGCACTTAGAATCAATATTCATCTTTTAGAATCAACGTCCGATGGTCAGTACGGTTGATGGACGTTAGCGTGAGAGTGAATCGCCATGCAAGTACTTTGTCTCGCTTATGCATGGCAGGCCGGGTTCACGCAAAATGAGACTCGGCACAACAACAGTGATTTTGTGACGTTATATTGGTAACGGCTGTTTTAGTGAACCCAGGAGAGAGGCAGTTAGTTAGACCGGCCATTGTTTGTCCTTTAAATAATTGGAGTTTGTCGCAAGTTGCTTCCTGAACCACAGTGACTATTGTTCCAAAAAGGCACAGAGAACAGAAAACAAAGGTTCCGCGATGTCTTCCGCAAACAGGGCGACGACCGATCAAAATGTTTTTATGGGCGCAGACGGTATTAAAAAAAAAAGGAATCGAAACAACTTCCCGCTTGTGCGCGCGGAGAAAAGCGGCGGTCGGGAACGGAGCGTCGCTTCGAGCCCGGCTTTGATACGTCCACGTCAAGTTTTGTCTGTTGGTTTTATTTCTTCCCCTTAAACTCCAGCCAACCTCGGCACGGCACAAAGAGCGCAGCGTGGTGCCGCAGTGTCCCACAACGCAATCCTTCTTGTCATTGTTTCATGTTTGCGCGAGTCCATAAGTGGATTTAAAAAACACCAGCTTCCCCCATCCATCCCCACCGCCCCTCTCTCTCTCTCTCTCTCTCTCTCTCTCTCTCTCTCTTCTCTCTCTCTCTCTCTCTGGCTCTCTGTCTCTCTCTCTCTCTTACCATTTGAGGGGTGGCTCAAGTGAGCAATGTATGCATAATTAAGCCGCTAATTATGCAAAGTAGCCGCGCTCGTTTCAAACAGCCCACTGTAAGTATAAAACATCCTGTTTTTGTGTCACTGGACGGCAGCCATGATGAGCAGAGCCAAGGCGTAACAAGGTCACAGACCACACCAAAACAAAGCCTGTCTGGACGAAAGCCCATTCTGCCAGTGCCGCCATTTTATACCGTAGAGTTTGCCTCCGAACACAAGAAAAAAAACTGTAGAAGGTAAAATAGGAACACATTTGACGATTTTTTCTCATGCTGCTAACTTACGTTTAGCCGTTGTTTTGCTTTCATCCAAAGCGGTTTCAGATGCATAACTACAGTATTATTCATATATTCTACATAATATATTATAGTTATATAGTCATAGTCTGTTAACCTTGCATCTATGAATGCTCGAAAACAGCTCTATTCTTTTATCTTTATGTACCACAGCGATATATTGCTGTCTCTCCTTCAACAAATGTACTCTTTGTAAGTCGCTTTGGATAAAAGCGTCTGTCAAATGCCCCTAAATGTAAATGTAAAGACATTATAAAGACAGTAGATACTGTATATTACAGAGAGGGATCCAGCATTGGCTGTCAACGCATAAGAACGCTTCTGGGTTGGGGATCGAACTGGGTAGCGTTCAGTTAGACACCCTATTGCCACTATACACCACACACATTTAATGGCACACTGAATCATGTGTTAGGTCATTGACCGATTCACTCAATTCATTCATTCATTCATACATTCATTTACGTATTCTAGCATATTTTCACACGCAACATTCTCAATATCATGTGCAATAGTACTTTTCAACATCGTGTGCAATATCCTCAATATCATGTGCAATATTATTCTTCCATTACCATTGCCAACTTTTACGCTGTAGTCAACTTTTTTTTGTTGTTGTATTGAAGCGTTAGAGAGACGTTATTTTCCGGAGGTTATTCTGTTCCGTTCTGAGATGCACACCTGGAAGCCACCGACGTGTGTATGTACTCCTATCGCTAGCCGTAACCGTGGCGATACGTCGAGCGGGGTGTCACCGCTTGTGGCAGCAGATCCGCGGCGGCGGCGGCAGCGGTGGCGGCGGCGGCGGCGGTGGCGTAACGTACAGCGAGCTAGCTAACGAGCGAAACCAACCAGGCTCCTCAATGCCAACGACAACTTGGCTTTGATTCCCCCCGTCGCCACGCCCGTCCCCCCCGCCCGTCCCCCTCGGCTCTAAAGTATGTACAGATATCTTAAGGAACGGTGACACTTTGGTGTCTCCGCGTCCTCCACCACCCCCCCCCCAACCCCCTCCACCACCCCCCCCCCAACCCCCTCCACCCGATTTCTTCGCAGTGTTTTCTTCTTTTTTTTGCTTGCGTGTGTGTGTGTGTGTGTGTGTGTGTGTGTCCGCGAGGATCAAGCGCCCGTCTCACCGATAGCAGATTATCTCCGGCGTGGCGTTTTGGTGGCCCCCCCGGTTTTTTTGGCACCCTCGTTTGTTATCCTCTCACAGATACACACACACACACACACACACACACACACGAGGGGGGGGGGGGGGGGGGGGTGCTGCTGCGGTCGCCGGGGTGATGTAGAGAGACATGTCAGAATACAGAGAGAGAGAGAGAGAGAGAGAGAGAGAGAGAGAGAGAGAGAAAGAGAGAGAGAGAGGGGGGAAAAGTTGAGGGACACATTTATCTCCCTGTCGTTGGAGACATGGAGGTTATGATGGGGGCTGATAATAAGGGCAATAGGACGGATGGGGGAAAAATACAATTCCGTTTGATTTTGAAAAGGCTTCTGTCGCAGGACTTCCGACGACAATGGCTTACTTCGGGGCTCCTCCAAGGACACAGGCAGCAGCAGTGGTGTTGAAAGTCCGGTTTATTGTAAATGTTTGTTCAAGTGGCAGACAGAGCAGGTGATACTTGCTAGCATGTTAGCGCTCTCCTGAGTGTCTGTGCTGGGTGACTGACTTCATCTGTGGTGCACTGATTAGCCAATGCACCACAGGTGTGCAGCCCCACCCACCCCCAGACTCTAACTCAGGCCAGGTGAGGCTGTAGCCCCACCCACCCCCAGACTCTAACTCAGGCCAGGTGAGGCTGTAGCCCCACCTCCCCGGACTCTAACTCAGGCCAGGTGAGGCTGTAGCCCCACCCACCCCCAGACTCTAACTCAGGCCAGGTGAGGGTGTAGCCCCGCCCACCCCCAGACTCTAACTCAGGCCAGGTGAGGCTGTAGCCCCACCCACCCCCAGACTCTAACTCAGGCCAGGTGAGGCTGTAGCCCCCCACCCCACCACCCCAGTTCTCTAACTCAGGCCAGGTGAGGCTGTAGCCCAACCCCTCCAGACTCTAACTCAGGCCAGGTGAGGCTGTGAGCCCCACCACCCCCAGACTCTAACTCAGGCGCAGGTGAGGCTGTAGCCCCACCCCACCACCCAGACTCTAACTCAGGCCAGGTGAGGCTGTAGCCCCACCCACCCCCAGACTCTAACTCGGGCCAGGTGAGGCTGTAGCCCCACCCACCCCCAGACTCTAACTCAGGCCAGGTGAGGCTGTAGCCCCACCCACCCCCAGACTCTAACTCAGGCCAGGTGAGGCTGTAGCCCCACCCACCCCAGACTCTAACTCAGGCCAGGTGAGGCTGTAGCCCCACCCACCCCAGACTCTAACTCAGGCCAGGTGAGGCCAATTAAGCCAGCCACCAAACACACACACACACTCCCACAGCTTCTTTCGCTGCTTTTGTGATGTGCAATTGAGGTTTAACGTTTAACAATTGAATTAACGCCGCAGTTAAAATGAGCCCGACACAGGTCTGGGATTGAAGCCCTTCCACATCAGACCTCAGATCGAAAGTATTTAATAAAGATAATTTAATGTCTTGTTTTACTGTAAATATGACAGCTACTGCTTTTACGACGACTACTTTAATGCTGCTTTTACATCTGCTGGCACTACTGGCATTACTGGCCCAAAATTCCCATTTTCCAAAGCATTGACCACATGATGGAATCAGAATGGGATAAAAATGCAACCCTACGATTAAAACAAATAAATTCCCAACCCTTCAATGTAAAAGTAAAACAATTCCCCCAGAGTATCGTCCACGTGCCCTTTCTACCGACACTTTTTCTTCTCCAGTTCCATCGATGGACCCACCAAGGGGGGGGGGGGGGGGGGGGGACGGGGTGCCTTCAGGGTGCCCGCGCCATGCCGGTCCATAAAACATCCGTTATCAGCCTCACCCAGAAGCCACCGTACAACCTCCTTACTTTGTCTGAACATCATGTACTCTTTAATTTTACTCACTCTGCTGAGTTTTTTTTCCCGGCGTTACATCTAAATCTAAAAAAAATAAATAAAAAGCGCTTGCCTCTCAGCTCTGCGTTGGGACGAGCCGCGAGTCACGCATGTGCGTGTGTGAACACCGTGTGCTACGACTCGGCGCGAGGCGAGGAAACATGTCAGACGCAATTAAGGACCAGAGGAGCCCCGTGTGTCGCCTGACTCAAAGTGACAGTATTCAGATGTGGTAAACAAACGGAATAAGCAGCAGCAGCCGCAGCCGCAGCAGCAAGATGAACTCAAAGTAGTTCATCTTAACTGATTCGTTTATATTCTATTTTTGGGATATGTCGAGATATATTTTTTACGAGATGTGTCCTCCCGTGTCCTGTGTGTTCCCCTTTGATATAGATGTGGCCCGGCTCTCCGGAGGCGCGGCCGAGGTCTTTGATACCCGAGGAGCACAAAATAGTGTCTTCGCCTTTGAAAAACATTTTTCTTTGGCGGGAGGAGATCAGTGGAAATAGGCCATTTTTGTGTTGGTGTGTGTGTGTGTGTGTGTGTGTGTGTGTGTGTGTGTCCGCCGGGGTGCTGATGTGGATCGGTTGGGGACCTTATGATAGCTTCCCTTTTTTTTTGGTTTTTTTTTAATGCCGATGCAAAATTGATGAGTGGTGGGGCCCCCGGTTGTTGTCGTCGGCGGCAACGGCGGCAGCGGCTGGAGATGTGACTGCATGAGGACATCAAGGCCGAATGCACACACACACACACATGTGCGTGCATGCATGCACACACAAACACACACACACACACATGACACACACATGCACACATGCATGCATGCACATGACACACACACACATTCACACACACACACACACACACACACACACACACACATGCATGTGCACACAAAAACCAACACATACACACAAAAATATGCATGCACACACACAAATACACACAAACACATGCACACACACACACACACACACACACACACACACACAGATAGGCACGCACACACACACACACACACACACACACACACACACACACACACACACACACACACACACACACACACACAGATCCACTGATGTGAATTTCAGTCCGAAGTGCAAATCCATAAACACCCACACATACACACCGAATCAGAGACTTTGGGAATATTGGTTATTGGCTTTTACACCCGAGTTCCGCAGCCGAGCAGTTGAGGACTTAATCGAGGTGGAGAGCGGGAGTGGGGGAGGGTTGGGGGGGGGGGGGGGGGG
The DNA here is from genome assembly GCA_002895965.2 of Coryphaenoides rupestris. Classification (NCBI taxonomy): domain Eukaryota; kingdom Metazoa; phylum Chordata; class Actinopteri; order Gadiformes; family Macrouridae; genus Coryphaenoides; species Coryphaenoides rupestris. The sequence goes on along the minus strand of PIJE02001241.1, from coordinate 40,876 downwards.
GGGGGGTGGGGGGCGTGCTCTTGATGAGGATGAGGAGGAGGAGGCGGCGGAGGAGGAGATGACTGTCTGACCAGTCCACCCTCCACCTCCAACCCTCCACCCATCCTCCTCCTCCTCCTCCTCTATGAAGACCGCTATCCCCTCCGCTATCTCTTATCTCCACATGGACCTGCAGACTTACCCCCCACCCCCCCTCCAGCCGCCCATCCAACCTCCACCTCAAGCCATCGCCTCCACCCGCCCCTCCGCCCTCCCATCCCCATCCCCATCCCAATCCCAATCTTGATGGGTATTGGGGTGTGGGGGGGGGGGGGGTGGGGGGTGGGACGGGGGGACGTACGCGCAGAAGTTTCCAGATAAAGCTGTCTAATGAACATACAGGAACTTTGGTAAGTTAAGCATCAAAACATCGAAGGCGGTTTGAACTCTGACTCCCCCCTGCATTAAGGCGGGCCCGTCTTATCGGCGCCACTCGAGTGCAGAGATTAGCCACTTCCTAATGAAGTGCCTGAGTAGTAAAGGTCTTACTCCCAGGCACGGAGTGGATTGCTTCCAACATTTTTCACCGCCGTTATCTCCTGTACCCAGATTGCCATTGCAGGAAAAAAAAAGAAAAAAAAAAGAAGAAGAAGAAGAAGAAGAAAAAAAAAATCGGAAGGGTCTCGCTACAAACCCTCCCCCCTCCCCTTTTTCTCAGGTCTCACACCTGCACTGCACACTACACACACACACACACACACACACACACACACATACAGACACACACACACTCACACTCTATATATGAGGATATGACATGGGGTGGAACACCTATACCATCACACACACACACACACACACACACACACACATATATATATATATACAGCGCAGCGAACAACGAATAATAAAAAAGAAAATAAACCAGACAGCAACAAACTTTTTTGTGCGAGTGTGCTGGCTTTTCGTTAGCCTCTCCGCCTGGATCGTGGGATTATCACAAACTTTTTTTTTTTTACGGTGTTGTGCTGGTTGGTTGGTGTGTGTGTGCGTGTGTGTGTGTGTGTGTGTGTGTGTGTGTGGGTGTGTGTGCGTGTGTGGTGTGTGTGTGTGTTTGAGTGTAGGCAGCGTCGTTATCTAAACGATCCCCTGTGTTTTAGTCAATCAGCAGGTCGCAGACGCCTTATAAATCTTACATACCTCTCTCCCCCACATCCGACGAGGTCAGACGCACCTTGCATATTCAAAACCCCCCTTGCATTAAGACTCCCCCCTCTCTCTCCCTCTCTCTCTCTCTCTCTCTCTCTCTCTCTCCCTGTCTCTCTCTGTGTCTCTCACTCTGTCATCCTCATCCTCCCCCCCCCCACCGCCCCCCTGCCAATCAAAACATACACAATGTTCATCAGTCTTCAGATTATCATACAAATTGTTGGGGGTGGGTGGGTGATGGTGATATATGCAAATAAACAGTGAGGAGGAGGTGATGGGGAGGTGATGGTGATGATGATGATGATGATGATGATGCACCTGCATAATGAATGCGGGCCACCCCCCTCCTACGCCCACCCCCACACACTCCCTTCCCCCTCCCTCCCTCGTTTTATGGGGCGGCGGCTTCGGCCGGGACCCAACCCCACCCACACCCCACCCACACCACCACCCACCACCCCCAAACGGATTTTTAACCTCTAATAAGAACAGTGTTGTGTGTCATCACTTGTTTTGTGTGTGTGTGTGTGTGTGTGTTTATATGTGTGTGTGTGTGTGTGTGTGGGGGGGGGGGGTTGGGCGGGGTAGGCATATGGGCTGATATTCAACGTCGATGACGGATTGAAGGTTCGAGCGAAATCACACACTTCCCCTAACACTGAGGATTTTTGTCCTCCGTCTGCGCCTTTTGGGATGCGCGGTGTTTGCGTAGGAACATGCATTATAAATACGCCATTGAATGACCGTGGAGGTTTTGTGGAGGATTAAGTGTTGATTTCTCCCTATACATACCCGTGAAGAACACACTTTTATAGTAAACAATATCATGGAAGCGTATGCAGGACGGCAAAAAAAAATAATGATTACACGCAAGCGTTTCATTATAATGCATATTCCATCCCGGATGAATTATTCAGCAAGCAGAGAGCAGGAAACTTTTCAGTTTTCTCCTTAAAATCAAGCTTTTTACTTCTCGTTTTTTTCTCTCTCTCTCACAGGCGAGGCCGGATAAGGCGTTGTCAGTTCTGGCCGATGTACAACGCGCATTTCAAACCCGTGGCGATAGCACTCCCCCAATTCTGACACATGTTAATAATTGATTGTTAAGTGATAAGCGCCACTCAAGCGTGGAGAATAGGGGGGCCGGTATACCTCGGGATGAAAATGAAGAAGAAGAAGAAGAATATAACCTCATCCTCATCCCGGTAGAATTCGTAAGCACGGTGTTCGATCAGTGTAGCTCTCTCTTAGGTGTTTCCATTATTCATACGCTACCTAGCTACTGCTAATAGGCTGCTACTTCTTGTCTCATTATGCATCTCCATGTATATACATACAGTATGTGTGTGTGTGTGTGTGTGTGTGTGTGTGTGTGTGTGTGCGTCTGCCTTTCTAGACTTTTCTAGAGATTTATGAGACAACGGAAAAAGACAACGTGAGAGAGAGAGAGAGAGCTGAGGATTGCGCGGAAGAAGAAAAGTGTGTTCACCGTTTGGCGTGTTTTAAAGTTTAAAGTTAAAACCAGCCAGGGTTGTGCGTTGGTGTTTCACCTTGTCGTGACCCAGGGTTCCCGGGTTCGATTCCCTCCAGGTTCTGCATTCTCCCCCCCCTCTCTCTTTAAAACCACTCTCCTGTCTCTCTTCACTCTCCTGTCCATACAATTCTTTTTAAATAAATAATGTATGATATGTATATCAGAATTTTGTGATTTTTTTTTTTGTGCTCAATTTTGAATATCACTTATTTACATTCCCTCTCTCTTTAAAATCCACTCTGCTGTCTCTCTTCACTCTCCTGTTCGGAAAATAAATAAATATATACATACATAATATATGACATGTATATCAGAATTTTGTGATTTTTAATATTCACTTTTTTGCTTTCCCTCTCTCTTTAAACCCACTCTCCTGTCTCTTATCCAGAAAAATGAAATAAAAGAAATAGAAAAATAAATAAATAGTGTATGATATGTAGATCAGAATTTTGTGATGTTTAATATTGGATTTTGAATATCACTTTTAATATTTAAATCATGTGAATTTTATACAACATATTTTTTCTCTCTTTTTTTCGACCTCCGACCTCCGACCTCCGACCTCCTCCACCCTCCATCCCTGTTCCATCTCCACCTGCCACCATAGCTTCCTCTCGGCGTCTCCCTTCACTTTATTTTAGTTTTGTCAAGTTTATATAGCGTGGGAGGGAGGGGGAGGAGAGGGGGAGGAGGGGGGTGTGGTGTCTCAGGCTCTCACCGACCGCACCTTAACGCCTTAACGCCTCGACCATGCAGGCACATGTCTGTTAAAATGGCAGCCGTACTCCGAAGCGATATCGCCGTACGCCGTACAAAGAAGCCCGTCAAACCTCAGGAGAGGACGCCTGAGCTCGGGTTCTAAGCGCCGCCCTCCTCCCCCCCCTCTGTCCCGCCCCCGTCCTCACGTATCAGGAAGTGAAACGCCTAATGAAGTTTTTATGGACTTTTTCCTCCACACTTCATTAGCTTTTCATGAGGGGAAAGTGGGAAGGGGCAGCAGAAGGGGGGGGTGGTCTCTCTGTCTCTCTCTCTCTCTCTCTGGAGACCGGCACAGATAGCCCCGCGAGAGGAGCTCCATCAGCCAGGAGCCGCGCGGCCTTAAGTGTTTTATACGAATTCAATACGGCGGCTAAAAATACCAGAGGGAATATCACATTCATATCTCTGTCGCTCGCCCCACTTAATGCCAGTGACGGTTGGCTGGGTCTGGGGGAGAGAGAGAGAGAGAGCTGAGCTAGAGAGAGCACGGGAGGGAGAGAGAGAAAATAATATGGGAGAGAGAGAGAGCGAGAGAGAGAGAGGGGGAGGAGGGAGGAGGAGGGGGGGAGGAGAGAGGGAGAGGGGGAGGAGAGAGAGAGGGGAGAGAGAAGAGAGACAAGGGAAGGAGAGGAGGAGAGGGGGGAGAGGAGAGGAGAGGAGAGGAGAGGGTTGAAGAGGGAAGGAGGAGATGAGTGAAGAGGGGAGGAGAGGAGAGGGTTGAAGAGGGGAGGAGAGGGTTGAAGAGGGGAGGAAAGGAAAGGAGAAAACAGAAGAGGAGATGAGTGAAGAGGGGAGGAGAGGAGAGGGGAGGAGAGAGGAGAGGAGGGGAGGGGAGGAAAGGAGAGGACAGGAGAGGAGAGGAGAGGAGACGAGAGGAGAGGAGATGTGTGAATAGGGAAGGAGAGGAAAGGGTAGAAGTGATGAGGGGAGGAGAGGAAAGGAGTGTAGAAGAGAGGAGAACAGTGGAAAGTGGAGGAGAAGAGAAAAGAAAATATGAGAGGTGGGAAGAAGAAGTGCAGAGGAGATGAGAGGAGAGGAAAGGAGTGAAGTGGAGAGATCAGATCACTAGTGTCCTGGTTCTTGTACCCTAACCCTACAACAGACTTTATCTTGAGTTGTAAACACGAATCAAAAATGCCAATTCACACTTTTAGTATTTATCCTTTTGAATTTGATTTATTTTCTCATTAAATATAATTAATTACCATAAATATAAAAGTATCCCGTCATTCATGGCAATGTAATATGACATGACGGCTCAAATACTTATATCTGCTGTATTAGTGATCACCGTTCACAGTTCAATTCTGCACAATTTTACAACTGGAGAAGATGCGATGTGTGTGTGTGTGTGAGTGTGTGTGTGTGAGTGTGTGTGTGTGTGTGTGTGTCCACAGAGGCTCCCCCGAGGTTCCTCCGGGTTCCACGTTGTTCGACTCCCCCCCACCACCTCCGACACCCAACAACAAAACAGAATCCGCACCGCAATTGTTCTGCGGTGTGTTGTACCGTTGTTAGACTTTTCCAATTAAATTAACCGGCATTCCAAATCCACCCAACAACACCGCCGCCACCGCCACCGCCACCGCCACCACCACCACCATCACCACCACCACCACCACCCTATTGTGTGCCCGGCCTGCTATCTGCTATCAGCCACTGTAACCTGGCGGTGGCTGAGAAAATGGGGGATTTAGGAGAGGAACGTTCCGTGTCTCTATTCTTCGCCGCTCTAATCGCGGGACAATACAAGAAGGAGGGAGATAGACATTTTTTTCTTTCTACAGTATTTCTTTCATTCTTTCTTTCTTTCTTTCTTTCTTTCTTTCTTTCTTTCTTTCTTTCTTTCTTCCCACCTCCCTCTCCCGCTATCTCTTCTCTTCTCTTTCTTCTATTCCCAGCCCACACAGTTTGTTACCTCCATCATATCCCAGCCCCGGTTGACTCTCTCTCTCTGTCTCCCTCTCTCTCTCTCTGTCTCTCTCTCTCTCTCTCTCTCTCTCTGTCTCTCTCTCTCTCTCTCTGTCTCTCTCTCTCTCTCTCTCTGTCCTCTCTCTCTCTCTGTCTCTCTCTCTCTCTCTCTCTCTCTCTCTCTCTCTCTCTCTCTCTCTCTGTGTCTCTCTCTCTCTCTCTCTGTCTCTCTCTCCCTCTCTCTCTCTGTCTCTCTCTCTCTCCCTCTCTCTGTATCCCTCTCTCTCTCTCCTTCTCTTTAGCTGCTGGCTGCTCTCCAGTCTCACTTAAACCCATTAGCTCTATTACTGAAATAATTTCCCTCCCCGACCATGTCTTTGTGTGTGTGGGGGGGGGGGAGCAAATTTCACAGTTATCAGAAGCCGTGGTGAATAGTGGCGTGTGTGTGTGTGTGTGTGTGTGTGTGTGTGTGTCTGTGTCTAAGGGGTTGCATGACATTGCTCTGTATATTCAGATGCGTGTGTGTGTGTGTGCATGTGTGTGTGTGTTTG